>OENT01002122.1:0-27760 GCA_900239685.1 Rotaria macrura | reverse complement strand
GCAAAAATCAGTACTTTACAATACTTTTCAGCACAGGAAGTACTTTAAAGTACGTTAAAGTACTTTAAAGTACATCAAAGTACATCAAAGTACTTCAAAGTACATCAAAGTACTTTAAAGTACCATGAAGTACAATGAAGTACAATGAAGTACTTTAAAGTACCATGAAGTACCATGAAGTACGCAAAGTACTGAAGTATGATGTTTCCCCCTTGTGTAAACGTCTCCGTCATGCAGTATAACTTTAAGTGAGGCTGTATTATTTCCCAAACGAACTTAATTCCAAACTGTCGTATAACTAACCCTCTTCAATTCTTTCATTATTTCCATGACAACAGGATGTGGGTGAGAGCATGTGTTTATGAATGTGGACACTAGTTTTCGGGTTTTCAGTGTACTAAATGCACACACACACTCGATATCTTGTATTATAATTCTTGAAAACAGTGGTACTATTACGTTATTGCAATCATTATTTCAAAAACTAGTGAAGTGATCACGAGCGTTGATATTTACTCGAGAAACATTAGCAGCGTGCGGTTTTAATTAAGACAAAATTAGCGCTTCGTTAAACATAATTAATTGGTAGCTCTGTAAAATGGCCTTGGAACATTGAAATACAGAATAACATGAGGCATTGATGTTTACGCATCGGGAAAGGAAGTTACTTACTCCGATAATAAATAAACACGATAGTATGTAAAAGAAACGTTTCGCTTATTCATTGAATACATGCGAGTCTGTGTGTAGTAAAAAACAAGTGTATCATTTTTCGAATATAATTAATTGCATCTATTAAGAGTTGAAATAACAGAGGCATTCTCTTTTCAACACAAGTAAGCTGCTGGAGAGTTTAGTGACTTTTTCCAACATTAGATTTTCTACGAGTCGTCGTATTCGCTTTTGTTAAAGTAAAATAACGAAGAACAGAAGCTACTCAGGTGGATAAAATGAATACAGAAAGTCTTTAAAATACTAAAAGAGTCGAGCACATTATGAAATGTTAAGATCGCACATCCTAACAAATTTTAAACCATTTAAAATTTTAGTTCACATTAAACATCAGAAGCATTGAACTTTATGAGGTTGTTTTCATTAGATATTGAGACGCATTTTCTTACATCTTGGCTTATTAGTTTTTTATAGTCAGGAATTCGTCTAACAGTTAGAAAGTGTTTTTCCACCATCTAATTTTTAAATTTAAGCAATCTTTGCAAAGAAAGAAGAATAACTCTATATCTCGAGGTTTCTTGGAAGATTTGCCTGATGAAATAACTATTCTGTAGTTTGCTTTGATCGGGTAACGCTGTCATATTGTTTCGAATTTATTATGTGTTAATCTATTTTAACCTTGATCAATAAAATTTTCTTCTTTTTCATTTACTTTGCCGATTTCGAATTATGAAAAAATTTCCATGGTAAAGTTTGGAATTTATCAATAGATAATAAAGTTCGACCTCTATGCTAGCGACAAATGATAGGGAAAAACTCGACACTACTAAGCAGACAAAATTTTTCTTGCCACACATCTCGTAGTTTAAAACTTCGAACACTTAACATTATATAAACTTGTTCAGCAAGTGATTCAAATGTAGATAGAATTCAAGATATTTCTACGCTTTGTTGTAAGCTCATTTATGTGCACACAGACCTAACTAAAAACTGAATTATAAGTTATTATAATTAATTAGTTCATTAATGAATCTATCGATTACCATATCAGCTGATAACAAAGGTAGAATTTGATTGTGAGTATGATTCTTTTCATCATTCACACTTATTCTTACCTATATCTTTGTTCATTAATTCATTTGGTTAAAGTGGCCTAAAAAAGAGTTTTTAAAAACATCCACAACAATGATTCTCGCTATTTGATAGTTGTTTGTTTATGATTAAACCTCATCGAAACGTTTAAGATAAATTTCCTCGATTTTATCAAATTATTTTTCATATGTTATGTCAAAATAGGATTTCGATCCGTAGTGACTATCGATGATCTTTCTTTCGTCTCGTAGAAGTCGCCAAAAGCAGCAACTTATTTGACTGAAATATAGTTAAATAATTGCAATTTATCATCCCTAAGCTATTGTTGAGCCATCGTGCCGATCAACAAGACTCGGTTTGAAATAATCCTTCAAAATTTAAATGGGACCAAATCTAAATATGAAAAACGTCCAGCAGAATTCCTAAAAAATTAAAATGTAAAAATTGATAGTGTTACATAACATCTCGTTGCAAATATTTATTGTCTTCAGGATTATTTTTCAGAAATTCAACCGAACATCATCTAAAATCATTTTTATTAATCTATGAGAGGAACCTATACATCAGATTGGAACAGAGAAGCAATGACGGTTTCAACTTTGGAATTTTGTATTGCTTAAAGACCAGAAAATCGAAATGGAATGGCTCTGAAAATGAGAGCTGGAGTGAAATAGTTCAATTTCTCATTATATAGTTCTACACTTATAAAAAACCATGCTTCATTAAACACAAAAGGAATATGTATTTTAGGTATGGGTGTAACTAAAAGCATTAAAAACAACGAACTTGAAGAAGTAGGAATATTGGCTATGAAAGCAAAACTTATAGCCCAGGTCAAACAGAACGATCCGTAAACGGTCGTATACGATGAGAACACGGTCCATTACGGCGTCGTATTATCCCGTTTTTAACAAGGTCAGTAATACGACCGTATGTTCTATAGAATACGATAGTATTACGCTGCCTTTACGAGGGTTTTACGGCGTATATACGGTGTCCGTGTACGTCCGTAATACTGACCTTGTTAAAACGCCATAATACGGCTTAAAACGGTCGTTTAATCGTGGTATACGATGTAAAAACGACCGTTTACAATACTGTAACGGCGGCCGTTTTGATTGACCTGGGTAGGATGTTTTTCGAATCTTTCTCTGGAGGGATCCGACGGGATCTCATACGAGTTTTCGACACATCTCTAGTAATGTCACTAGGTAACTATTAGCAGCTACTGAAGAAAATAGGGTTCATCCGTCTAATTCCTTTTTAGATTTGCCTCCCGATATCCAATCGGATTGATTCACCTGGAAAATAAAAATATATTAGAAAGGATTTAATGTAAATCTTTCCTCAATATAATTATTTCTCGGTTAGCTTTTCTGAAAACAGTATTATCTTTGGCAAATATCGGGCAATAGTCTATTTGATTCCTACCCTAGTGGAACATCTTGTAAGCAAGATCTTGAAATCTTGGGATCAGTAAGTGAGATCTTATCAAGATCTTGAAAAGATAATTTGTCTGTATATATCTTGGTTGTATCAGATATAGTTGTACATAAGTGCATGGCAAGATCATGGGCAAGATATCAGTTACTATTATCTTCGCACAAGATCTTCAGTAAAACATAAAGCGACATCATTCGTATATTTAGATGCTGACTAGCATTCATTCACCGTTCTGTTAAGCATATGCAGTCGTATATAAACAACATAATTGACCGTAGGAAACATATACTTTTAAAGTATATTTTTCAATTATATTTCTTGATTATTAATTATTCGAGAACATGATGATATAGATCGATGATTGGGAGAGGATTGTCCTGAAGTGGTCTCATGAAGATCCAGCCAACGCAAAGCTAGTCAAGTCCCAAGATCTGACTTGTTTGAATTCTTTTAGAGAGAATAAATAAATTGAAAATAATTTAAAAAAATATCATAATCCGTTTTTACAGAAAAAATTAAAAATGTGCTGCACGATAGGTTCGAACCACGTTTTCAGAATGCTTCGTACATGGTATCACAAATCACGGCACATGCAACACGTTTTATCTTAGTACATATCCAAGATATTATGGATTCGTACCTAAGATCTTACATATCTGTGCCCAAGATCTTACACATTTGTACCCAAGAGCTGTAATAAGATCTTGCTTACAAGATGTTCGACTAGGGTACGGTACGGATCCTGAAATGTTATGTTCGATCATTGCCGACATGTCGAAAAGATTCATCGCATATAAAATACATGATAACTTTCTTCCAGAGTAGAGACCTGCGGGGAACCCCGAACTCCGACTCCGACGAAGTCGGAGTCAGATTTTTAAAACAATTTTTCGGAGTTAAATCGGAGTCAAGATTATAATCATGTCTGATGAACCTTCGATATTTCATAAAATAATATCTTTGTTTTTCATATTAAGAAACAAAAAGAACCCAAGGCAAAACTTGTTTCATATATTGAGAATAAGTTTCAGGACTAGAAAAACAAAAAAAATCATCTGTCATCTATAACATTCGAAAGATCGACTAAATAAATACATATCATGAATCAAGTAATATTTCAGTCTCATCCGAGGTAGTATAATTGTCTTCGTCATCAAATTTTGATTGCTTGGGCATAGTGCATGTCGAATCTTCAGATGAGGCGGTCGCTGTTGATGACATTGAAATGGTTCTTTTTCTTCTATTCTCATAGAAGAGCTGTTTCAACAAAGTCAAATTTTTTTGTAAAAATAACATTTGATTGATTTTTTCGGAACCTAAATTCGTTCTTTTTTCCGATATAGTATTCTTTGAAGCTGAAAATAATCTTTCGACTATTGTATTAGACGCTGGAATCGCATATATCTGTTTGGCTAAAAATGATAACACCGGGAACTGTTTTTGTTTTTCTTTCCAATAAGATAAAATATCAATATCACCATCTTCATAGTATCTCCCTTCATCATCAAAACAAAATTCAGAATGTAAATAATCATCAACTTCTTGATGAGAATTTGGTGCTTTAACATTCGTATCGGCTATTGTATCAAAACATTGAGTTAAAAGATTTTTTCCTTTTAATGTTGTAACAACCGCGTTTTTATTTAAAGAAGACGATGATGCAATTAGAGACGGATCTAATAAACAAGATGATGATGAAGAAATATTCGATTGACATTTATCAAATGTCAATTTCAATGCAGAAATTGCATATTGTTTTTCATCACAGCAGCTTTCAAAATTCTTTAATTTCGGATGCAAAATCGTTGCTAGCCTATGCTCAGTTGTAATAAGCCACATAGTTTTTATTCGACTTGCTGAAAAAAAAACCATAATTATAGAAACAACAAAAGAAGACTTTCTTAAGGTAGCTTTTCATCAAGTGCAGAAACCTGAGAGCAATTAGTCAGATTTTTCTCACCCAAAAAAACCTTTAATTCAGCTACTGCTGTTGAATCTTCTTCATTAATTTCGCATTTTTTAATCAAGCACTGACGCAACGGGATCACTTTATGTAAAGTAGGTCGATGATCTTCAGAAAGAGCTTCAATAACTTCTTCAAATGGTTGTAAAAAACAACACACGTCATCAAGTGATTGTTTATCAATTAAATTAAAACTATCCATTGATTTGGTATTGGTTAATATTGAGGGCAACTCGTAAAATACTTTACGGAAAACATCAAGCATTGTTAAAGCACCATTGAATCGAGTTTCACTATAAAGCTGTAGTTTCATTGATAATGTCTGTTGACGATGTGAACGTCTAACATCAGTAACAATATTTTTCACTTGAAGGAAAAGGTTTTGAGCTGCTGTGCAATTTACATTCTCAATCGTACTTTTATTTAAATGAATTTCAGTTGATTCGAATGCATGTTGCAATTGTTTATTGAGATAGTGATCGGAACATCCTATCCTTGCACAGTCATCACGAAATGCAGCTAACATTTTTGGTTCATTATCACTAACAACAAATTTAGAAGAATCAAGTTGTAAACCGTATTCTTCTAATTTACCACCGACAAAATCACGAAAATGTGCAGCTGAATGACTCGGAGCATCATACACATAACAACCGAGAATAAACGAAAATAATGTGAAGTTTTCATCGGTATAACGTAAACCAATACCACAATAGTTTATCCCTAAATTAAAAAAAGTAGGTTTAAATGCTTTGACATTTTTAGATTTTATTGGCATTATTCTTACCTGTGTAGTGCTCTGTCCAACTGTCCACTATCACACAGAAACTTTTTAACTTTTTACAAATTTGGATTAGTTGTTGTTTCGATTGCTCGTAAATTCTCGACACATTTCTGCTAATCTAAGATAACAAAAGAATAAAAAATGGCAACTATAAGCTTTTTTAGAATTTGATTTGTTTTACAGTAGTAGGATGTGGAAGAAGGTCCCGTACTTGCATTGAAGACTTAGAAAATGAACGGCCAACATCAAATATAACTTGAGCAAGGTTGTAAAAGCCATCTCCTTTCATTGTTTCAAAAGCTCGACCATCTAATGCCGAAAATTCAGCAGCTGCTTGCGCTACAGCTGATTTGATTCTGTCAGGAATATGTATTCTTTCTGCAATTGAATAAAAATCATGTACTGTTGTTTGATTAAGATCATTTTGTTTTGTATTCGTTTTGCAACAACAACTCAAGTGTGTTTTCATATTATTGGTACCATTTGTTGAAGTAAATGCTAGTAATGTTTTACATGTATCGCATGAAACAAATTGTTGCCGGAAATCATTGACAAAAATTGTATGAAAATGTTCCCACATTTTACTAGATTGTGAAGTTTTTTTCTTTGGTACTAGTTTTACTGATTCATTATTTTCATCTATCAGCTTTTGAAGCTCGCTTTTTGTCAAATACTTCTTAGTCATTTTTTATTTTTCACCGTACATAAACATAAACATCAAAACTATTTTTTAAATTTGCTTTGATTTTCATTTACTCCTTTGTTCATCTAGTTGGGTGCATTCAAAATTAAGCAATAAAATATATCAGAGGTCGCCCCTTTTCGATAATAAAGTTTCGGAGTTTTTCGGAGTCGGAGCCGGAGTCGGACAAAAAAAATTTTCGGAATCGGAGTCGGAGTTGGAATAAGCGATATAAAAATTTTTCGGAATCGGAGTAGTGACTGACAAAGTTTTCGGAGTCGGAGTCGGGTTTCGGAATAAAAAAATTGACTCCGCAGGTCTCTATTCCAGAGTCAGATCATAATGAAAAAGTAAACAAAATCTATCAGTTCAATGACTCAGGGGTAATAATAAATGGCCGAAGTTGAAACCGCAGACCGAAGTGGCCGAGAAATCTGATTGGTCGTTCATGAAATATGTATAACTGCATATTTATCGTGGGAGATGGTGCTTCTGTATTTCACTTGTCTTGTGGATAGAATAATATATAGAGTTAAATAACAATGACGATAGTGACTAAATAAATATAGATATTAATTTTTGTAGAATCTTAATGTAAATCAACTCGCAATAGATAGGAAAATATCATGTTTTATATGACTCGACTTCCTTCGGAGACAACTCGACTTATCCTCTGGCTATATTTATTTGTTGTGAAATACATAGCGAATATCTCCTTTTAGATGACTCGACTTATCCTCCGGAGATAAGTCGACTTATCCTTTGGCTATAGCCAGTTATTGAGGAATAGATCAGAAAATTTGATTTCAAAATTCGGGAAATAGAATTGATATTAATAAAAACGAGAACTTAATATGCTTCACAGATTTAGAATTTTTTGCCTCGATCGATTTCGATAATAATTATTATAAAATATTTATTCCATCTTTTTTCGAAAATCAACAATAAAATATTGATTAAGAGTAACTGGTTGTGCAGCATTCACGAAGGACCAATCAGGTTTTTCGACCACTTCGGTCTTCGGTTTCACTTCGGCCACTTATTATTACCCATGACTCACCGATGATCAGTTTTCAATTTTTTCTCTTCTAGACCAATAGTATTCTTCATAGATGTCAATTTAATTCACGAATAAAATACCCGCTATTTTTTAAAATATTCTTGATTCATACATTTCTCGTTCTCTCAATATTACGCAATAGTAAAATATCTTCTCATTATGGGATCATTTGATAATGGAGAAAAAACATTTTTCTCGTATTAAGAAAAACCCAGTGATTCCGACACATAAATACTGGTAACTCTCAATGCTCTTTTTATTTCAATCAACAACACAGATACGTTAAGTCATTTTTCCTGTTCTCTTCTACTTACAGTAAGATCTTTCGCAATTATACTTCGTTGGAAAATACCAAGTGTCATCTTATTTTGTTTTATTCAATAAAATTCGCATGGCTTCAAACAACTCTCAACCACGATTTATTCGTCAAGAACGCATTGCAGTTTCATCAGCAATTCCTCCTGCTAAACTTGATCTTTGTTCACTTCCTCGTCGTCCAACGTCAACGAGTTCATCAGGTCAAAATGAATGTTTGTTAACAAATCATTTTCGTTGTGTATTCGCCAAAAATCTTCCACTATATCAATATGATGTAGCCATTGAAGAAATTGGTTCACATTCGGGTGAATGGTTTGAAGTTAAAGGTCGATCGCGATGTGCTCTTATTATGCAATCACTTATTAATAATGGTGGATTTCAGCCACAAGATGTTGTGTGGTATGATGAACAAAAGTGTTTGTACAGCACATCAATGTTAACATCACCGAAATTGATTACAAGTACCGATTGTCGAAATCGACTTAATATTAAAGCGTTAGCTAATCAATGGTCAACAAATGATATTGAAGGTTATATTAAAGGTCAAGCAAGTGTATATCCGTATGATGCAGTCCGTATTCTGGAGACACTTTTAAAAAAATCACTTCAACGTCAGGTTGAAGTTGTCAACAATGCTTGTTATTTCATGAATGAACCATCAAAGAAATTGTCTGGTGGATTTGAAGAACGGTTTGGTTTTATGCAAGCACTTAACCTTGCTAATGGCTGTATCACATTAAATGTTCAAACAAAACTAACAACATTTTATCCTGAAATTTCCCTCTTGGACTTTATTCACATTCAAATTGACGCAAAACGAATACCAACTGAGAAAGAATTTAAACGATTAAATCACGTATTGAAAAATTGTTTGGTTGTTACATCTCAATCAAATTGGAAGCAAGCTTATGAAATCGATCAATTCGATCATCGAAAACCAGCTGAAATTAAAATTGAATCAGGTGAAACATTAGTCGAATATTACAGAAGTGCAAAACAAATTAAATTAACTCAAACAAACTATCCATGCATTCAAGTTTATATTCCGAATGAATATAAGAAACCTTGTCATTTACCGTTGGAAGTTTGTCGAATTAAAGCATGGCAAGTCTATGACAAACCGGTAGGTTTCAATAGTCATTAAGAATCTTCATTCTATAGATTTATGATGCATTACTTTTTAGTCCTACGAAATCGTATTTTGTTTTTCCTTTTTAGTTATCTAAAGTACAAGAAGCACAACAACCACGAAAACATATTCCTAAACCAAACGAACGTTACGCTGCTATTATGGATGTATTGACAAAATGTAACTACAATTCACCTTCAAATCATCTATGTCGTGAAGTTGGTTTCCAAATTCAAGATCAAAAAATGTTGCAGTTAAATGCTCGAATTTTAAGTCAACCACAAATTCAAACAGGTCTTAATTGTAAATCGAACGTTCGCATTGGACGCATTCCACTAGACGGGCATTTATTTTCACCCAAACCAATATCAGCTTTGGCAATAGCATATTTTGGTAGTGATTATACACAGGATGCAAGTTTGATGGATGAGTTTGTTAAAACCCTATTAAAGGTAAGTCTTTTCGTAGAATTATACGCAAAATTTCAACAAGTAGTGATTGAATTATTTTAGGTAATGAAAACGTATCATGTCAATGTACAGTATGAGATACATTTTGTACAGCCTAATATTGATCAAATTAACAAATACTTTAATACGATGAGTGCAAGAAAATGTCAGTTTGTTGTCTGTGTTATGGCTGCAAGATCTGAAGATGATATTAAACAACTTAAAGCTGATATCAAAGACTGTGGGACAATCAAATACGGTAAGTTTTTTCTATCAATGAAAATAAATTTATGAACAAAAACATATTTAGGTGTCATGACACAATGTGCTATGCTTTCCAAGATTGCAGTTAATCGTTCCTTGACTAATTATTGTGAAAATTTAATTCGAAAAATTAACTTCAAAAACTGTGGAATCAACACAAAAGTTAATTTAGATCAAGTATTAAAATATAAGAAATCCCAAACCGATTCTTATATGTTTTTTGGTGTCGATGTCATTCATCCTACGAATGTTACTCGTCAACATCCATCAATTGCAGGTAAATAATTTAATTCGTGATTGAAAGGAGAGTAGTATTATTTTGTGAAACAGGGTCTTAACGGAGTCTGAAAAGTGCAACTTAATATTCACTTCACCATCCCAGATTTCGCAGATGTATTCTCATATGCCGTGTATCGATAGCTGGTCCTTCTAATAAATTATCTATTTTCTTATTGGATTTCTTGAGGATTAAGCATGAAACAGATGTCATTTTAATCTCACACTAATTGTTCTAACAACTTTTTTATTTTAGCTATTGTTGGGTCTGGTGATTCATTATGTTCAACAACAGCAGCCCGTGTGTGTCAACAATATCCAAAAGAAGGCAAATGTTCAATAGAAACTATTATTGGAATGAGAGATATGGTAGAACAATTATTAGATTATTATCGACAAGGAAATAAAATTTTACCTAATAAAATTGTTTTCTATCGTGATGGTAAAGGACTTGAATTCTTTTTTGTTTTTGCATGAGCTACGATGCATAAATTCTGTTTAGGAGTAGACGATGGTCAATTCGGAAAAGTAGTGGCTCATGAAATTCCAGCCATACGTGAAGCTTTTGATAGTAAGTTAATTATCTAAATATGAACTTCAATGATAAATTACCTTTTAGTTATGTATGGTGATAAATCGAATCATCCACTTTTAGCTGTTATTGTTGTAAAAAAACGTCATAATACACGTTTCTTTAATTATAATAAATCAACAAAACAACTAAATAATATGAGTATTGGTACTGTGATTGATACAACAATTGTTCATCCATATCAGAACAATTTTTACTTAAATTCACACAATGCATTTCAAGGCGTTAACCATTCATCCTTGTATCACGTACTTTTGGATGAAATTGGCTTTACTGTTGATGAATTACAACTGTTAACATATCATCTATGTTTTACGGATCCTCGTTCATCAGCTTCTGAAGCTATTCCATCAGTTGTGCATCAAGCTGATATAGCTGCTTTGAAAGCACGAGATTTGTTTTATGATGACGAACGGTAAGATTATAAAACAGTCGATGTTTTAAATTTAAATTATTTTGTTTAGCTCATCGGGAAGTAGTTTTGGTGGGCGTAGTCAACCATTACAAAATCCCACCTTGGATGATTTAGATTACAAGATTCTTAATGTACATGAAAATCTTAAAAATCGACCCATATTTGGTTGATTCAAATCCCTCCAATATCGTTCGAGTTGGAACAGGGAAGTTCATATTGGTGAAGGCTCATCCGCATGCCATGACGTTTATTTTTATCGTTGTACTTATTTTCTTTTTAATTTTATAATAATCATGAATTCTTCTAAAGAAAACTTATTTTTGTGTGACACTGGATTTTTTGAGTGCTTTATTAAAAAATAAATTCTATCGTTTATTCCCAACAAATTGATTTTTAGATCGATCATTGTGCTTTGTGTTGTTTTCAAATATCTTTCTGATTTTATTATTACTTCTTATTATGCATGACTCGATAGATTGTATATTTATTTAAACGAAACAAACGAATCCTATTTTAAATTCAATGATAGAATTAAGCCTTGTTCATTGAACAGAGTCAATTTATTGTACTAACTATTTCGTGAAGTAAAATTTGCCGCAAATCGTGATATAATAAACTAAGTGATTCGTTGTATTTTCTTGAGTTAAATTACAGTTTAAAAATATTCAACAGCCATCTAAATGATCTAAAAAATGTCACTAATATTATTTTATTTTTTTGTGAATATCTCAAAAATTAAACGAATGGAATCAACTAGTTTTCATCAAATAATTGTAACCCACATTCTCAAATATTCAATTGGAAAATTTCAGTTTAATTCACTGATCTGTTTAATTTTTAATGACCACACAAAAATAGCAACATGTCGTTTTTCATCCTTGCTACATTAATTGTCAAACCATGCTTTTGTACATTGATGCGTGCCTGTTACAAAAAATGATTCAATAGAATAAAGCAGGCTCTGTGCAATAGTTATGCAACTTGTTGTTGTTGATCAAGATTAATAAAACGTTATATTCCACCATGACATTTTCTCTCTATTACGTGATAATATTGTCGATTACGTACCCGGGTCGATGATCACGGACTTCATCAACCAGCGTTTACAACCATATACGATGGTAGTACATGGCCGTATTTCACCGTAATACATGGTTCAGTATTTCGGTCGTATTTTCCCGTTGCATATACGAAGATATAGAGTCATTTCGGATCGCAAACGATCTTAGTAATAGATCGTATTTTACCGTAAACGATCGATGCACGACAAAATGTAAGGTTTTCATCAAGATGACGATAAACAGCGATTTTCTTGCTTCCGTAGATGATCGTATTTTACCTTAAATGATCCGGAGAAATACAGTCGTAATACTGAGCCATGTATTACACTGAATTATGACAAGATACGGTCACGAAGGTTGTATTAATACGTATATGGTCGTTAACGATCGTAAGGATTCGACCTGGGTAGTCTATGAATATTTCGTTTTGGAAATAAACTTCACTTTTACGTATTAATTTCCATACGTGACAGTAATGAATACTTTCATTGTTGCTTTTCTTTTAGTGTGTGTTAATGAATGTGAACAATCGATACAAACACCCACACCCTCGAACTCGTACTAGAAACACAAGCTAGTACATGCTATTAAAAATCAAGGATGAACACCATGGAAACTTTTATCTTTTGTCATACTGTTTTAATAAGGTTGATTTCTAGTTTAGTGTATATTTGATGCACTAACTGTTATCTTGATAAATGATGATTCGTCACTTTTATTTGGCTCATTATATCGTTCTCTTTCTTCATTCCGCTGTTTACTGTAGTTTAATTTTTCATGCGTCGTCATCTACTTTGACTGAATTCTTCATATGCATTAGTTTAAGTTCAAATTTAACTTTATTCGGATCTTCATTCACTTTGGTTTAGCTTTCATTGTTTATCTTATAGTACTATCCGTCATTTAACTTCGTTTGATTGTGCATCGTCTTGGTTTAATTCATCTAATGCACATTTACTTAGCAATTCATTTGGAAAAAGTCATTGTATAGAGTGAATATAAAACTGAAAATTAGCTATGTTGATGCACAAGACCAGAATAGATGATGCTTTAACAGTACGTAAATCTTGATGATTTACGAAACAATAACGCATATCTTGATAGTGAATCAGTATTAGATATCGGAACGACATCCTAACTAGAAAGCATCAATATGAATTTCGATGAGAAAAATTTTGATCGTAATAGTTTGGTGTCTTTCCCTTCAAACTATCTACGATGAACGATATGCATTTTATAGAGGCATATTATTATTGCCAATGAGACGAAAACATCTTTTCTGTGTAACCAACGATTGCGGACCGTGAACGACCCATTCGACGAAGCCACGATCGAAATACGGATAACTAAATCGATTGATTATGGTGAGACATAATTATAATAAAATCTATTGGCGTGATATGTTTCTCGTTTAGCTGCGTTATTTGGTTTGAAAATTTCTCTAGCAAATAAAATATGATTTTGAGAACAGTGTATTCAAATATTCTTTTATCGATATTTTAGACCATTTCAATTTGTTTAGCGTGGCAGACGCTGAAATAAAGAAGGAACACATGTAATCTGAATTTGGAAGATGTACAATACTCTGTAAGTATAGTATATTAAGATTTTCTAATTAGTCCAGTTTACCGCTTGGTGTCGCTTTTTGATGATACTCATTCATACAAGTCGTCTTTTCACTATCCATCGACTCTCTTACAATATAATATAATATATTGCTTCTTTCTCTTTGGGAATTATAAAAACGTGTCTATTAAACAAAAATGTTTTCTCATTCAGTTTATGGTTTCGTTAACAGAAGAATTTTTTAAAACGATTCATGACATTTAACCATTGTCGTTCGATCATTCTTGTTGAGTAAAAAAGAAAAAAGAGTATGAATTCCGGTATAAAGCACTAGAACGAACAGAAGCCTTTAATATACGGAAAAATAGAAAAATCAGTGAGCTCTGTAGCTAGATACTTTTGCTGCTGAAATAGCAAGAATTGGCAAACATTACCTTGAGTTTCTTACAGTATCACAAAATTTAACCTGGAGTGAATATTTCTATATCGAACTACTAGTTGAAAACAATTTATCAATATTATAAAAAAGATGTGTTTTCATCGTCATGAAAAACTTGAAGATTGTTTCAATTTGTCTGAGTCCGAGCATTAAGCTGCTTCGATGATATTAGAACTGTACATGGTAAGATAATGTAAAATCCTTTTTAGTGGATAAGAAAAGGGGACGCAAGACAAAAATAGTTCGATTCATGACCAAATCGATTGAATAGCACTAGTTTCAAGTGAAACGTAATGAAACAGCGACGACTAAGCCCCTCCCATCACTTGGAAGAACAATTTTACACGAAGAAAAGTGGACAGAAGTTTTTATCATAGATAAAATCATAGAAATCTTTTCTTGAAAACATATTTTGCATTCCGGAAAGTAACTACGTTCCAACTCGTGTCAGTATCAATACAGAGCTTTGACATTGATGATTGTAAGTCTACGAATATGGAAAAACAGTATAAGGATAAATTCTTTGCCTCTTGTAGTAGTAAGATTCACTATTCGCATGTGTTGAACAATGGCCTAAGAAAAAGACAACTGTATTACTCCACCAGTATTACAGTGTTACTGATTCTTGCAGAGAGCATAAGTATGTATACACGATGAGTAGATTGGAGTTTCATTAATGTGTCATATATCACTTGAAATGCTTACTGAAAGAGTTTCGCTCTGGGTCCCACATCACAGTAACTTTCGGCGGACGAAACTGTTCCAAAGTAAAACTTAATTTCAGGGAAGAAGTTCTCAGATTTTACACGGGTATTGCATCAATAAAAATATTCCACTCTTTGAGGAGACGGCCATTATAAATACTCGCATTTTAGTGGAAGAGATATAAGCTATCCAAGAAAGCGTTCAACTGTATTAGGAAGTACCACAAATGTTTTGCAGGTACTTGGTCAGATCAATATATTTATATCTCTCTTTTTTTTCCTAGAAGCAGCATAAAACCTACATAAAAATAAATGTATCTAGTTTTTGTTAAATAGGTGTAACTTTCTTATCTGTATATCACGATGAATGTTATTGTTGATGTTTTTGAAAAATAGAAAGGAAATTAGAAATACTTTTATTGATTTATCTGATAATTAGAATGAAATTGGTGTCAGTGGAATCAGACAAATGATGTTTTTACTCGACGAACACACACACTTGTATTTCTAATATTGACAGATATTCAATGCGAAAATCCTTCCCTACTTGTTCCTCGAAAACTCGTTTGAAGTGCTATAGTTTCAATTTGCATTGCAGTTGGCTCCCCACCAGTATCTGGAAGCACCTGTTTTGTTCACCCGTCTATTAAGCAAGTATTCTCACTGTAGCATATACGTTTTTCGTTGAAATAAATATAACGAATCCTTAAAAGTCAAAACTAGTGTTGCTCTACATTTCAGTCTTCGAATAATCAGAGAATCAATGATATAGTTAGAAACATTTGCTATCTGAATAAAAACACCAGATACGAAAAAGTGCGTTTTAAGTCGTTAGGTATGAGCGTGGACGTGAATATGATTGCGGCTATGCTTATCAATGTAAATGAAAAAGACATGAACCCCATGCACACCCACACCCACAATTACCCTTACAACATTTCTGTGATCATTAGTCCAATAGCTGCTGTCATTTGAAGCAAGATTTACAGAGAGACTGAGAGACAGGTCTCAGGTAATTTCTGTATCTAGTTCCTAGCCTTACAATCTAGGAAGTATGCATCTCGGTTTATTTCTGATGTAAAATTGTGGCGAAAAGTGAGAATTCATGGTCATGAACGATTCACATGTTCAAGTCTCTTATTTTACGTAAAATATAAGTATGCGCTTTAAACGTCTATAATATTCAACGAAGGAACAGGATACTGTTCGATTGAAGATTAATGAGTCTTTTTTATTTAAAGTATTGAATTCTTCTATTGGCGTTTGTTTTTCATAATCGAGTAATCCTTCTTTTAAATTGCTTTTCCATAGATTAATAAATGAGCTGCCATGTCATTCTTGACTTCCACTACGCCAAAACCTGCAGTATGTGCACGAAAGTTGTCTTCTACCATAGCCAGATATTTGAGTTCCTCTTCTGTTTTATCTAAACATGTAATTGAAATTGAATAGTAATCGTTGTACGAATGTTTAACAAATTATCTTCAGAAAACTGCCGAATCAATTTTATCTGTTTCAGCGTGTAAAATAAAACGCCAGATTGACTTTTGATCTGTATGAGTGAACTAATTAATACTCAAATTAGCTGGTTAACTATTTGAAACTAAAACGGTCAGAATTAAACGGAGGTATTTATCACATCCATAACTCACTAATGGCGACATCTGGGGACTTGTGGGCTTCAGTAGTCAATAGACAATACTTGAGAATGTCTTCTTGTCGAATACTATGTAAAAGAAGTTTTTTCTTTAATTCATCACCTACACAAAAAAAGTCTCCCGAAAATGTATGAAGCCGATATTTCGTTTCAAAGTAGTTTTGATTTCGATACCTACTTCAGATAGACAGATTTTGAATTCATAGTTTAAGGGAAGATTCAAGTGAATAGTGTGTGTGAAGAGATGACATCGATAAACCGTAAGTCACACACTCACACTCGTCAACACTAACAACCTAAGAGTTATCCATAAGTTGATGTATCGTATTTTTTTATTTATGAAGATTTCAAATAATTATGAGCAGAAGTAGTAACTGATATTTAATCCCAGAAGAAATGTGGGTAAAACATGGAAAATCTCTGGTGACTTCATCAAACATTGAACAAATATCTTATACTACTTTTATTATTTTCTGATGAAGATGAATTGACTGGAAACCATCGATTTTTGCTTCCTATGCCAACACCTGCAATGCCAATTACTGTGCTGAAGATAGCAAACTTTGACACCCGTTGGACGACCAGTATCAAACGTTAAACAATGCCCATATGTTTATCAAAAATAATATTTGAGCAAGGCTCTCCAACAATCGCTCTAGAACTAATTTTTTCAGATGACTTGTCGAAACATACATCGTTACATATAATATTCTTGAGGACCTCTTTGCGATGACCTCTCTTCTTTTTTTACATCAACATCCTTTGTCGCATGGATTTGCATATTAATTTGAATAGTCACATTGATATATCGTTGAAGATCTAGAAATCACAGAAAATTATCCACTCCACCTAGCATGATAAGGCCTCTGTAAAAAAGGTTTATTTGAAGGCATTCATCTATGTTGATATCTGTCTTCTAACGGGACAGACGTGCATTTACCGTTCATCAAAAACAATCTTAAAAGAACCCACACAAACAGGCCACAATCGTGACACATATTTTAGTCAATTTCATAGTCATTTACCTAGTTAACACTTAATTAATTAATAATCATCATCGGTCATGATAAGCAGTGCTTAGATCGTTGCCGATCGTGACAGACTGGACTCATTTGCATGACAGACAATGACAGAAAACCTGCCAAACTTGTAGGATCCCATCAGATACGATGGCAGACGCGTTCCAGACGATTTAGAAACCGTGACCAGGGGGAGATTCTCCATCATTGAGTGACGAACGTTATCTACGTGCAATGAAAGCCCGTTCGTCAATTAAATATCATTATTATAGACAATCTGCTTTCTTATTATAGTTCTAGATAATTAGGTAAATAGTGTTGAGTTATTGTTTCAGGAGATAAGTCAAAGGAAACAGCTTTGAATGAATTGTTATAACAGTGGTTACATGGTATTTCACATTTTTAATCCCAAATGAATCGTGGTAAAAGTTTCTATAGAATTAAATGAGAGAAATCAACTCATATATTATCAAATTATTTCATCGTAGCTGCTTATTTACCGACAATGATGCTTCTCTAAATAAGTAAAACGAAATTGCACTATTCTCTTTCTCTTTGTTGCAAAGAATTTTTTGTTCATCTTTATTTTCGAAGAGAAACGTTGTATCATTATTTTCTTGTTTATGATGTTTTATTCTATGTTCTTAAGAGGGATGTGGTTAATTGGAGTTTCTGTAACTAACAGGTTAAGGGAAAAGTTCCTATTGGTTTATTATAAATGACTATCATACTATCAGTTAAAATCTTTGGTTTTGATTTATTAAGTTTTTAGTGATAATGAAAACGGTCTCGAGATCTGCTATCTTCGTCTTCTTCAGTTTAACTGTCTTACTGAAATAGAAATGAAAATAAAATTTCACCTTTTCTATATATATATGCAGCCGGTCCTAATGAACTTTATTGGCGCATGCACATGAAAAAAAATGTATGACTGGGGCTTTCTTGCACAAAAGTTTTTTCTCATCTGCATGGCATTTGCAGATTTCAAGATTAATCCGTAGTGCATGACCTTTTGGCTCAAGAAGTACGTGAACATGAGACAAGAGTGTTCACTAGGAAAATATAATCTAAACTATATTCATCATGACCTTCCTCAGCATCACAAATTACTAACGGGTGTGTCATAAAAGCTTACGTTAAAATCTTACACTTTAGGATATGCTATTCAACATATTCACAAAGAAAATGGCAACTTAATCTATATCTCTCTTATAAATCAAGTCGATAGCTTCCAAACTTACGTGATATTTGCATAAGGTAACACTTTGTCAATATGCTTAGCAATGTTTTTAAAACATAAACGACTATTGTTCAGATTTAATTCAGCAGGAAAATTGATGTCATTTCTGTGTTCCACAAAAATGCGTTCAACATTATTCAAAATAAAGATTTGAACGACACATGTATGTAGACTTGTTGTTCCCAAACTATTATTTGAAGTACCGAAGTAATCCATATCAATATCATTTATTACTTGTCTCTCTTGTTTCGTTGCTGACATAATTAATTTTCTTTAGAATAGTAAGTCTAAACGGCCTATGTTCTAAAGATAATGAAAAGAAAAAGAATGACCCACATGTACATATATATATATGTGGGTGTGTGTGGGTGTGTTTACATATAGCATTCGCTAGTTCAATGATACTTTATACAGTTATCGTATTATTATGCTTTTAAAACATATTCAGTATATTCTATTCAAGTCAATCATTAAGATTTCAACAAACGTATTTTCAAACTAAATCATTTTTTTATTTCATTATATCTATAATTAGTTCGACAAAAGATCGTACTTTGATTAAAATTTAAAGGTAAAAGGAGTACTATTCTTCATATTTCGAAAAATAACAACGAAAAAAAGTAAACAAATGTTCTTTTATATGGAATGAAAAATGAGTAAATTAATTATTATAGATTTCTTTTGTTAAATTTAGATTCAATTCGTTCAACAGCATATTACGATCAACAGCCTTTTCATTTAAATAATCTTATGAAACCAACATGATCTCACTCACAAAGTATATATTGTGAACTCTAACGTATATTACACAAAAAACGCTGTAAGTATTATTCAAGCATTTAATTCTTGTTTATTCTATATCATTACAAATCTTGTCCATATATTTTAATAATTTGATTCCTTCTTCAAAATGTATAAGTATCTCAATGTTAAAATATACTAGCAACAAAATATCAGTATCAATTTGACTTGTAAAAGAGATCTTTAATAATTAAATTTCATATATTATTGTATGCATCATCTTCATTACAAGCAGCAATAGAAATAAATTATTTCAATTTGTCGAACTAGAATTAGATTTGTCGAACCAATGTCAATAATTATGCATAATACACAAACAGGCAGTTGTTTCTGACGAATCGATTTTGGCTTTTCAGTTACTGATGAATAATAGAAAATGAATTCGAATTTGATCAACATCATCTTTAATAAGTAATTTTTCATATTTATTATCATATAGAATATTTTTATTGAGTAAAAATAACTTGTCCATATCACGACCTTAAAGCTAAATACATATGGTGTCGAATTGAGGGAATCTAATTCGAATATTGTTACTATCAAATAGTCGACCATTACTAACAGCCATCAGTTTTACTTGTAACGTACCTTTTTTTCTCGTTGTATTTATATGTATAAACCCTCTTTTTGTTTAATGTTAAATAGACTAGTTGATGATACTGATGAATAATTTCCAAAACAAATTCAACAAGATTTTTATTGAATAAAAGGCAAGCACCACTTGTTTCAAGACAAATTAAACGAGGTGCTAATTGAGTTAATCGATGAACACCAAAAGGTTGTTTAAATTTGAACTAATATCAAAAAGATGCACATGTGTCAGATCATTTCTAACCTTGATCAATTACTTACGAAAACAGATGAGACATCAATTTCAACTACGAATTTTTTATATTAGTTTGAGCTTCTTGAAAACACAATCAAACTGATGTATCACAAAAACATGTCTGTATTTATGTTTTTTTTATTCTCAATCTAATGATCTAATTGATGCACGGAAGGATGCGAGTATGGTTGTCCATATGAAGAGCTAGATTACACACGCATCCACATCCGGCCGTGCACGATTGCACACGACGTCGTATACAACCGTTTATGACTGTCGTACTGTTTGTCCTGGAAAGTGATCATCAATATGTCCTGTCTTGTTTAGGAAGTTTATTTATAGCATATGTGAGTTCGGTAGACTACTGATTATTCCTTTCATTTGATTCTAGATTCATTTCATAATTCGACGTAACACTTACTATTGACAGACAAGGGAATCGCTTATATGAATTATTTTTTGTTCGTCAACTATTGCCATATTAATACAAGTAGATCTTCTTTCTTAAACGCATCTAAGTTGTAAGTTAAGAGATAAATTCGAACCGCATTCGTTTACATGTCCTTGAAGACATGAGTGCTGTAATACAAAAGTGCAAAAGATAAACCATCACAGTTCTGTTAGCTCCTTGCTTTTAAATGTATTTCACATCGTTTTATGTGCATTCTTGACATTTATGAATAACATTATTGAAAGGGTGTGGTCGTCTGTACTTAAACATCTAAATTGTCTGAAATTAAAGTATAACTATGGACAACTCATGATTTATCTAGACATTTTTAAGTTTCTTTGTGCCTACGAGAACAAACAATACTTCCGAAGTATCTAAAAACTAACACTCAACACAAAGACATTCTATTGTCCACTTTTATTGATTGGCTGTTTGTAAAATACTTCGATAACATCAAAAGTCAATTCTTGGGAATGTAATGAAACATCTAATATAGATATTCTACATCGAATCTGAATAACACTGCGTAAAAGCTCTCTTCATAACTCCATTTATTTTTCTTATGATTGTCAGACATCAGATGGTACGAGGAAAGAAGCCAATAATAAAATCACTGCTCACATTATGGTACTGTAACAAACACCTGATGTCTTTATAGTATGGCAATAGTACATCCATAAACTCGAGTCATTCAAGCAAGCGTCCAACTTGTTATTACTGACGTTGATTGTATATTATCAATATTTTCATTATTCCTTTTCGTGCAGATTTACTTATACTTTTTTTTTGACGACATCAAGAGAACTCATCCGCTAGTAAGCCAGTTGAAAGAATATTTAGATTATCAATTAGCTTGCAGAATGAATCTATGTAACAACTTGCGAAAGATCATCATGCTGGTCATTGTCTATTAAGTGAAAACAACTCTTAGAACAACAATGGCATTTTTATTTAGATATTGCATAGAAATTGTTATACTTTCAATGCACACATTAATATTCAATATTTTTTCATCGATGCACGTATGTTGAAGAAAGAATCATTTCTGGGAACAAACACGACATTGAATGTGTGATGAATTTTATATTTTTTCGTGAGAGCTGCCAGCTGATATAGGTGAACATTAAGTACACTTTACTCTAATTTCTTTCTGCGTCCAAAATGGTTCGATCAGAGACCGAAACGGGGGAAGTTTTCCCCTCCCCGTCGCACTCTTACTTTTTTCTCTCCCCACCACACCCCTCCCCGTCTTTACTTTCTTTTCTCTTCCCCGACCTTCCCCTACCTCGCCGACCCCATTCATCCTCCAAAATTTGCTCCCCACCCCATTTCGGTCGCCGGGCTCGACCCCAGGAAAAGTCGCACCTATCAACAAAATCAGATGATTCTAGTTGTTTGATCGAAAATTTCTTTTTTCATGAAGATCTTACTCAAGTTAAAAAGTCGATTGAATATTTGAACAGTAAGTTGAATTGTAACAAGATCTCCAACGGATTCTATACATGTACCTTGATAATTTTATTACTTCAGATTTACTGAGAATTCGAAAGGATCTTAGATTATATCGTACTGCTCAACAATCGCAAGACATACGCATTTCATATTGATAGAAATCTTTTGAACTTCTGTACGTTTTGTTTTGAATGGCTGTTGTTATAATGATCATAGAAAAACAAGAATAGACCACCGTTTTTTTATACTTCTTATTTCATTGTTTCTTGTCTTCCCCTACTTATTGCGTTTCGAAAGTTTAGAAATCAAAAATAAAAACATGAAAGAAAAAAGTAACAGAAAGGTAACGTCTATCCATGCATTTTTGACAAAGAGTTCCATGACGAAGTTCTTTGATAGAAGAGTATGTAAAGCATCCAAATAACCTTTTCTTACAAAGACATCTAATCTTTCCGACATTATCTGCAACGGTTGAATTGAACAAGAAGTTACAAAAGCCACATAAATTCATAGAAAAACAATATATGAATCAGCAGTTTCATTGAAGAGACTCCCGTTTTGCAGAAAGATTTTCAGTCCTGTTCAAAATAATTACATGCCGGGTGGCAAAGTTTTAACTTTTTGGCGTCTACTCTAAACGTTTCCATACTATATTAATGAAAATAATTATGAAGATATTTAATTCTACTTCTGTATGAAGTTCTCGATCATTTCTGCATATACATAGCTATGTTAGAAGTTTAGATTATAGAGAGAATCCATGTTTTTGTGAACAATTAACTCTACATTAACAAAGTTAAAATAGGAAACAATTTCAACCCTGATAGAATGTTGAAAATTTTCTAAACAGGCCCAAATCGATCTTCAAGTAAAATATCTGAAATTCTTCATATCGATCAATTCAACTCGTATGAGAAAAATCACATTTTACGCTAATTCCTATTTCGAAAGGGAAGTATAGACTGTAGAATATAAGTGCACAGAGATGTACAGTGGTGAAAATATGCATTGGTCTGAATTATCTTTTGACAAGTAGAGTGTAAAAATGTACAATTTGAATTTTTCTTTCATCTGTTCAATGTTCTAATTAAATCCAATATTACAAAATGTATTTTCCTTTTCATATTCATGTAATGGTTGCACGATTACTTAAGATGTGAAAATAATTATTAAAACTTTCGGTTTTAGCTATGCACTTGGAACCATCTTAGAAGGTAAGGATTTTCTTTTATTGAACACTGGAATCTTTTTAATACGAATTTCATGCTAATAATAGTTTTCCATTAAAGACGTGTGACGAAGAAAAAGCGAAAAAGTAAGCATCTTTAAAAAGTTCTTCTAATTGTTTTACATATTGAAAGATATGTGTTTCTAGATTATAGTGAATTATATGAATTAGCCTTCAAAACAGATGTCGTGCATCGAATACTCTATCGATAGGACCTTTACTCGTAATGTCAGAGTAATTCTTAACTCTATGTAGGTGAAAATATTTGAAACAGGATTTTCATCACAGGAATTTTTTTCTAACCTATTCTCACAGAGGATTTTTTTAATATTACAAGAAGATATGATTGTGTACCTTATTTTTATCACAACACCAGTGTAAACATACACTTTATTCAAACAAAACATAGTGCATACTGTGAATCTTATCTTAGGTTTTCATGAAAAGTACTCAGATAGTCCCGTTCTTATAAATAATCTATAAAATGGGGTATAAGATTTCAATCTGAATTCGACACAGTCTCTTTGAATTTTATATTGAAATAGACAAATATTGGCGTGTCAAATGATGACACTGATATCAAAGTCGATTCATCCGAAAATCGCTGATCTTGGTCAACTAATTAATCAAATAAATACAATGAAGATATTTTTGAATTAGATTTTTTTATTGAATCGAAAGAATTGATAAATACTTAAATTGAATCAATGATTGAGATACACACCATTTTTAGCATTATTTGCACACTTTTTAAGTGCTTAAATCATGTTTATGTTCTATTTTTCAAGATTACTTTTCAATCTGTTTAATAGGAACTTTAAACAAAATCTTCAAAAATGATTTTGCTTTTCAATTTTGAAAAGTAAAATTAATCGATAGTGATATATTTAGTATGAAATCAGACGCAGATTTTTCATATCTGTTTGACAGGATTGATTCGCTACATTCTTCTCACTATCAACACAGGACATCGTTTATGAACAAACACTTCCGATTTTTATCATTCATATGACACATACGTGCTGGTTCATGTAAAAAATTAACACTTTCGTTGTCGATCGATTGGCAATCATCTAATTATTCAGTAAAATCATGTCTTATAAATAAAATACAAATTATACTTACTAGATCTTTGAATGAGAGTAGTCATATCTAAGTTGAGCTCCATATACTCAGGTTGTTGTAAAACTTGTATTAATTCCTCTGATATCTTACCTTTCCCTTCAATAAACAGTTCATAGCATGTATCCCGTAGACTCTCAAGATTGAGACCAAATATACCTAATTCACTTAACTTGCATTGGAATTTCATTTGTTCATCTGTGGAATGCGGATCAGGTAATATTTTAACATAAACAGGTGTCCATTTAGAAATTAACAGACCTTTCTTCACCACACGTATAAGGCCAGCTTTAATTAAATTATTTAATGCCGAACCAAGAATACTAGCCGATCGTTTAATTACTCTATCGATATAGAGATTACTTGATGTAAAAATTAATGAACGACAAAGAAGTACTCGAGACATTATTTCAGTCATACGTGGCTGTAGTCGAATGATACGCTTTTGCTTTTTCGAGATCGGTTCATTAGCGGATTCACTTCTCAGTGATGTTAACGATAATGATGAAGACCCTGCTTCTGTAAGTCTGTCTTCGGAGCCAAATACATGAGTAGCTTATATTGCTCGATATTGCCTGTAATGAGATCACGACATCGTTCAACTATATCAAATGTAATATAATGTTGAATTTCTCCGCCATTATGATTCATGAGATATTCGGCATATATGTATTGAATATTCTCAACAAAGTCAGTCGTAACTTCACCGTTGTTCGGGAAACGACTATATTTTTCAAGATATTTAATGCCAAAAGAATGAGCTAACTCGACAATGTATAAGAACCCAACTATTCGATGACAATTTTGCACACTTTTACCCAAATGCGCCGCCATATGATTGTTCTGTTTTTCTGCAGCACCTTTAGAAGCAAAAAAATTATTTTATCTGCCTGATATACTAAATATAAACAAGACGTTTTGTGTCTATTACTACATGATTCTAACTCATCGCTACTCATACAATTTTCTATATTTCAAAGTTCAAAATTTTTTAATCTCTCTCACATTCAGTATTCCTTAATTCATAATTTTCATGATTTAAACAAGCTTTTTGGAGAATAATAATTCTTAATTATAGATTTCTTAACTCAAGTATCAGTAAGAAATAGAATAATATTGCTCGATATTTCAATTTAGCAAATTACTAAAGTCAAGTAAGTTAACTTAAAATAAACAAAACTAATGAAAAGATTTAATTAAAATATATTTTGAATTAGATACAAAGATAATGTCAATGATTCTCAATAGTCTGGTGGTTATCACTACAAAAGGAAAATATTAAGCTGGCTAATAAATTAAAGTAAGCTTGTTTGATTAAAGAAACAATACCAAAGAAACCATGCATGCCTCCTTAATCTATGACGATCTTGTTTGAAACAAAAGTGAATTCTTTGAAATCTCGTATGAATTTTATATAAGTCAATCCAAGTTCTGACTCATTTCAAAAACGCTATAAAACTTGAGATCTTTCGATATGACATTAACTAATAGCGTATTTTCATTACAACATTGGAACTCTTACTTTTTCGTTTTAGATTGTCGCACCATTTTATCATTCGTTCATTAGCATTCTCATCAAAATATATGTCAGTATTTTCAATAAAACTAAGAACCATAGCGAATTGCTCAAGTGACATATATTTACTGCTATCAAGATCCGTAATGCAAGAAGCCGTCGGTATGATGTCACCATCGAGTGGCCAAATAATCGTTCGCTCATATAATGCATCAGCCATAGAACCGGCTGCTTGACGCATTAAAGCAGCGATAATTAGATCACCTGACACAGCCCCTTGTAAGAAATTTAAAATTTAATCGAAAGAAAAAAAAATTCAGACGCTCACAAGAATATTTAATTTAGCATCAAAAACTTGGATACTTTCATGTTTCAGTCGCCTTGTAAAATTGTTTGGTCTATCATATAATGTTAGCAATTGACTTCTGCAGTCATTCGTTGACCATTCACGATTTCCTGGTGGTGGTAGTGTATAACCCATTTTTTTAAGGACAACATCAGCCTCGTCAGTAATTAGAAAACGTGTACAACCACGTAGACTGTTCAGCAATCCAGCTGCAGTGTTTTCATCAAAGTATACGACATGATCAGATTCCTGTCCATCTTTCGAGGCTGATTTAAACTTAGATGGGCGATGGATAAGCACAACGTCAATTGCCTTTCTTACTAAATCAAGAACGGGAGATTTACCATATGCTAAAGAAAAACAATACTCAAGCTAATTTTTTTACGAAAAAGCTCTTACAAGATCTAGCCACTACCAAATTGTAAATGTTCATTGGTAATTCAAATTTGTTTGCCCGATATATTTTGCTGTTTTCACACATAACAGCCACTACATTCAAAATACAAATAACCATGGCTTCGTTGTGCATTTGATTGTACGAAGCCAGAAGATTAACATATTCGGCTAATGCTGATGAAAAGCAAATATTCGACGTAATTTTCAGCTCACAAGCGTGTGAATAATTTTTTTGGAACCGAGAAAACATTTTTTTCAAGAGCAGATATGTTTGAATGCGAACAATAATTCTATTTTTATTTGGTTTAGTGTTTGTTTAGTAAGAAATATGTTTCAAGCCTCCAAATATCAACCAATCAATAAAAAAAAACAATGACAAACCGCCAATCAACGCTCACTTCGTTTATCTCTGTTTCTTTATATACTTTTAAAAAAACAAATAAAGAAAGAATTCATGCATTTATCTTGTATAAACACAATCAAATCTAAAACACTTATTCATCAATCAGTCCCATATTGGAGTAACTAGTATCAAACAACAACTCTACTACCTAAATTTCATTTTTCTCATTCTATCATTTTTCCCATATCGAAATCATTTTTCCTATTACGCGAAGCATTTTTACTCTGTAATAATCTATTTCATCTCTATTTTTACATAGACCGATTTTTGTCTTCATGGATATATATGTATATGTTGTAGGCAAAATTGGAATCTAGGCAAATTCCGAATTTGCCCGGGCAAAATTGGAATTCTAATTTTGACTAGACAAAATTAGAATTCTAATACTGACTAA
>OENT01002121.1:0-27762 GCA_900239685.1 Rotaria macrura | reverse complement strand
TAGGATCTCTTGGAGCTGGATTCGCATATTTACTAATAGATTCCCCGAAACCAAGTTTCCAACATTCCATGTGTTAATAATCGAATCAAATCCTATTAAATTCATAATGAAAAACCTTCCCTTGAATTCCAGTGCGATAAAAAATAGATTTCCTACTGTAATCGACCATGCTGAATCTTTTTTTCCAATTCAACTCCTTCAATCTGCAACCATATTCGAAGTGAATTATTTTTCATTCCTGCATTCAATGTATTTATATTCGAGTGAAATCTTAATGGATACCTGAAAGAAAACTCTCCAATGAATTCGATTTCGATCAAGACTAAATTTTGTATTATGGGCAGCGATATTGAATCTGAATATCCAATTTAATTTTCGCCAAGTATAATCGCCTTTGAAATGTAATCATTTTTCATTTCTACCTCGCATGTTTTAATACCTAAATCAAATCCTGAAAAATTCTTAATGAGAATCCCTTTGCTGATTTCCGGTGCGATCAAAAATTTGCTTCCCTTAGTAATCTATCATGCCGATTTGAAAAATCGAAATTTGAGCTCTCCATCTGTAATCGTCTAGGAAATAAGGTTATTTTTCGCTTGTAAATTATGTGCGTTTGTATTCGGATTGAATCCTCGTTGATTCTCTAGGGGATCAAAGATTTATCTTTGGTAGTAATCAAACATCGTGATTCGCAATATATAGTGTAGTTATCTCCATCTAACAACGTAAAAAAGATTTATTTTTCGTGTTTGTATCAGATGTAATAATATTCGAAAATTTTAGCCAATTAATTTCTTAAAGGGAGAGTTAACCTTGATGTCACTAACATTTAACATATGGATTTTGTGAATTAGTCAAGTACCTGCAATTGGAGAATAAAGATCATATCTGTGTGTGTCTAACAGTTGTTTGAAAAGGCATAGTGGTCCAGCAATTTTTTTGGAGCATGAATATTCCTAGTTGGTTGTGTCATTTTCCTAATTAGAAAGTGTTTTGTGAGGCATACCTTTTAATTTGAAAGAGAAAAAAATTTGGTGGGTACGGTGAATTTGCAATTTTTTAATTTTTGGTAAGATTATTATTTTTTTGTTGAATCCTTCCCTTTTAGTGTGTGATGATGAAAGGATGAAATTATATTGTTGTGTTGCAAGGTACGTGATATCGGTATGACGTACATGAAAAATCATTTTTGTGTTGGTGGCGTTTTTTCTCAGAAGAGTTTTATTCGCATTAGTGATAATTTCCGAGTTCATTTACAATTTTTATGAATGAATGATGCCTCGCACTAAGTGACATCTATTTGGAATTATTTATTTTTCTATTCACAGCTGCATTGATATTTGGATTGATTAATAGTATCCGGCCAATAGTGCTCATTATATTTGTGTTGATTGTTTCCGATATTTTTTTAATGTTGTCTGCGATAAGTGAAAGTACTTTTTAGAATGTATAGTTGTGTAAGGCCTTGTCTACACTAGAAAATTTAATGCGGATTAAATTTGAATTAAATATACATGCGTCTACACTTATAAATTTAATGCATCAATCAGAACTGAGAAATGGCCACTATGACGTAGTCGAACTGAATATTTCTTGCACGTGTTCATGAAAAATCGTCGCCTCTGTCTTTCTACAGTTCATTTATCGTGTTTAAAACATCTATCTATCGATGATATAAAGCGACTCTATCGAGGCATATTCATGGTTCTAATTAGTGGATCAAGTTCTTTCTGGATTGGTGCATTAAAAAAATTGCCAAGTGAAGAATATTTTATTTTGAAAAAAACATAAAAAATGACAGAATAACCAAAAATGGGAAGAATTGAATAGCTATCACGTTGAAGATATGCTGACGCTTGAAGATTTTGATAAGAAAGAAGCTGTCATAGTTTGGAATGCACGTTGATTTGTTTATCTTTTGATGATTTAGATTGGAAGATAAGAGAGGGGAAGAGAGAGAAAGTATTCACTTTTACTATCGTTCACTATATCGAGCGACTAGTTTCATTAAACAGACTCAATTTCTTACTATGAATCGTTCGAAAATCGTTGGTTTAGCAAAGGCCTCAATTGTCATTCCGCTTTTGTAATTTTTAGAGGAGCCAGATCAAGTAGTCAACCTTAAAATCCAAGAAAAAGAAAACGAAACAGCAACAAAAAAAAATGGCAAAGCAACACTTATAAAAAGATCGCAAACAGGAGTTAAGCATCGAAATATTCAAAAAATAACGTTCAAGACACAAGAGTTCGTTTCATCTGGTGAAGATGATACGGACACTTCGTTAAAAATTACAGAAGATAAAAAGAAAAACAACAATAAAAATATTATACAAGCAACAACACCAGGTGGATCGAGCATCTCATATGAAATGGTTGCCTCGAATCCATCTGTTAACAAAAATATGGTTACGAACAAAACAAAAACAATTGAAAAAAAGCACCAATAATACAGCCATACCGTCGGTAGACTGCATTAAAAGTGTTACAAATGTGGGAACTGTGGTCGAATCATCGGATCCGTTGATAATTTTCACATGGAAAATACCTCAGATCCGAGAAACGACCACAGGAAACACGAAAAAAACAAACCATGAACATCAGCTAAGTGAAAATGCCGAAGATCGTGGTCATACACCATCAAAACAAGATACATCATCACCATCATCTAAAAAGAAGAAAATTAATCTAAGTGCCAAAAACGACAACAACAAACGTTTTCACTATGATCAAAAGGTCATAGATGGAAACAGTTTTGACAAATATATCCGTCGCATGTTGAATGATTATCCTCAATGGAAACATGGACCATCTATTGAACGTGAATGGCGCGAACACTTAGCATGTCACTTTTTACAATGACACCTTAATGATGCCATTGTCAAAGCAAAGGACGATTATGAGTGTAAATTTCGAGAATAGTATTGTTTTTATTTTTTATTTTCTGTGTCTCTCTGTAATAAATCATCATAATCATCGCTATCAAGCCTCTGCCATTTACAAACAACTTAGAAAAGAAAAATAACAGTTGAGAAGTAGGAAATTAGCGTGTCATATATGAGTGAGTACCTTAATGGACTCAAGCCATTTTCTTATTCATATCTATCTAAACTGGCTTACTCTTACGTCAATGTTGTGAAACAATAGGATACACCATATTTAATTTTTCATTCAATTTATTTCTAGTTTTATACCAAGGGGAGCGCTCAAGATTGAAAACTAATAGCTGTGTAATTAAAGAGAAAACAGTTCTTGATAAAGTAATATGAAATGAACTCAAAAGAAAGCAACTATTTCTGAAATGAAAAAAACCAAAATACCTAAATTACATCGTATAAGATTATAGATACTCTTTTACAATAAAGTACGCTCATTCAACTAAAGCATAAGAAAAGTGAGCAGGTGATGGGTATATGCACAGTTGTTGAACAAATTTTCTGCACAAAGCAGAAGTTGTCATTAAGATGACATAGTTTTGAAAATGGAACATGTATATCTGACAGAAGATTAGATGAAACAATAGAATGTTCAAAAGTTTCTCTCATCCATAGTCATGAAAACGTACAAAAAATATATTTTGCCAATTAATGTAAAATTTCAAGTCATTTTCTCCTCATCATGTTTCTTTTACCGAATTACACGATAAACATTTAAGGTTTAATTTACAAAAATTATAAATAGATTTTTCTGGTCGTCATGGAATATCTGAGTTTCTATAATAAATTAGTCTTTAATCACCGTCACCAATCGAACAATTACTGCTACGAATATTTAATTCCCTTTTTGATTTTCAATTACTCTATTGATAAAATAAAATGAATATACCATTTGGAAAGTATCTTTCACTTCAATCAGTTATTCATTCCATCAGTAAAAACAAAGTCATTATTGATCAAAAATACTCAGATCTTAATCAAAAAGAAAAAAGAAATTTCTATAAAAAATTTCAATAATCTATTTTTATTTCTAAAATATAAACACATGCATATCAAATACATGCTTTTATGAATTACTCAATACTTATCAGTGACAAACAACTGGAACACTATTACTTATTAGCTCTCACTAGGGTGTTGTCAGATAAATTAAAACTGTAAATACATGCCTTCCCGTTAGTACTTCAAAGCCATTTTTCAAAACAAAAAAATACGCTTTATGTGTCGCCAACATTCAATTGATCAGGAGACGTTGAACATATGTTACGCATGTCAGCGACGCTTATATGTGCTAGTGCATAATTACATTCGAGCAATTTTCTCATTGAGACGTTTCAAAGCCCATTGCTCCTACCCAACATGTGTGAATGATAATTGACAAAACATATACTAAAACTCTTCTTAGATTTAATTTTCTGCTATTTACAATTGAATTTACTGTAAAATGAAGAGGAACTAGCAGAAAATTCAAATAAACAAGAAATAATTCTTACCCGATTGCGAAACTTATCAGTGCTTTGAAAAAACAATTTTAACAATACAACCAAACACTTTAGAATCGTAATTCCCGAGAGAACGTCCCTCAATATAATTCGAGGAATCAAAGAAGCTTCTTTGTAAAACACGACTGATTCTTCAGCAGTTATTGATTTTATTATTTTATTAGTAATTTTACTAGAATGAGTGTAGAAATTCAACGCTACATATTACAATGGTAGATAGAAAGTCTCTCTTGTTCCACACTGGTCACTTTATCAAGAGAAGTTGACTGCAAAGCAGCACCAGTGAATGTTAAAGAGCTGATGAATGCATTAGTAATCTTACTAGAAGAATTTTAGAAAATGATGCGAGTATCTTTCAAGGGTAATTTTAGTGGAAACATAGTTCGTCGCGAAGCACTGCATGTGGGAAAATTCATCTCAAACAAATACTAGCTACCATTGAAGAGCTATTGAATCTATTTATAATTACATTGGGAGAATTTTAAAAAATGACGAGAGCCCCTGTCAAAGGTTACGCTAGCTGTATGACTGTACGCCTCTAAAAACTGCATCTGGAAAAATTCATCACAAAGCAACACGCGTCAGGGTTCAAGAGTTATTAATTTTATTAGCAATTTTACTAGAATGAGTTCAATAATTCCACGGTATATATTACCATGGTAGTTCTGGAGAGAGTCTTCTTCCACACTGGACACTTAATCTGAAAAAGTTTACTCCTAGTGAGTATCGGTCACGGTTTTTGTTTTTATTGTGAGTTTTCCTATGATGATTTGGAAAATTAATGGTATATTATATCTGGGTAGTTCGAATAGAATTATTATGTATGAAGACTGAAGGTGTGTTTTGTTTGGGATATGAAAATATTCATCATTTGTGTTTTTGTAGATGTAAAAAAATTTGGAGTCCTGAAGAGTACTCTCTTACGAAAGTTCGGAAAGCTATCGATGAACATTGAACAGTTCTTAATTGATTTTGGAAAACGAAGACTGGAAATAAGCAGATTGAAAGTGTCTGGTTCTTCAAGAGCTTGGTCGAAGTGTTTTTTGTTTTGATTTACGTACAACGTCGTATTTAAAGGAAACTAATAGGAAGTCTGATCACCAATTTTTTTGAATGAATTCGTAAGGAAATTTTGAAGAATGAACAAAAATTTCGCATCAGTGGCGTAAGAAACTTACTTTTTCAGTCTGACGTGTTCTGTAAACCTCGATTAAATTGTGTATGAGAACTGTCACCGTTTAGGCAATTGCTAATTTCCTGTAGTGTTACGGGCAAGAGTGTGAATTTCTGAACAAATTGTTCAAAGTATTCCAGCTCATCCGAGAGGCATAGGAGAGAATTATTTCTAGAGATTTTTCCGGATGTGGTTAGCTTTAGTATGAATGTTTAGTACCCTTGGCATGGTTGAGTGAATGACACGCAAATGTTCGATCTGTGATAATAACAGTACCAGAGCGTGAATGATGGATCCTCGTGTTTCTTCTGCTTGCACAAGTTGGCTATAACAACCTGAGAGTAGGTTCTTATATGAAATATCAGAGAATATTTGTCGAAATTCTTCGATGCATATGAATAGCATACATGTTACATGTAATAACATTGATTTTTATATGATTAACAGCATATTTGTATTGGAATAGTTGATGCTTAATATTCATCAGTAAAATTAGGATTAATTTAATGAGGAATAGTCGTGTGCCACTGTAGTAGCTTTCGTCGGTACTTTTCATGATATTTATTTATTAAAACGTATATGAAGTTATTATCTCTTCTCCGATACAGTATTTTGAAACTCTTAAATGAATGATTGTTTTGTCCATTGCACTGTTTACTCTCCTTTTATCAGTCACGTAGCAAGGGTACATGATGTTGCCAGAAATTATCTCGAATTAAGTGAGAACGCATTCGCCTGACGTGTCTGATGATTGTATGCCGTTGCATATCTTTATATCTTTTCCAGAGGATTATTTATGCATATGAATCTAAGAATACTTTGTCATAATTATTTTTTCAAACTTAAATAGCTTTCCATCGGCAAATGTGCAATCAAATTCTCAAGATGAAAAATTAATCTTGTCAAGTATTTATGTTAATGATGTAAAGCCCTGACTTTTTTCTCATTATTCTCCTTTATTATTATGACTAATTCTGAAACAAGGCATAGTGGACATTATTCTTGTTTGCATCTTGTAATATAACATCCATCAAGTTTCAAAAGCTTTGACATAGTATTTTGACAAGTTATCTAAACGTTGGCCATCGAAAAACAAGCTTTCAACGGCTTAATATCACTTGGCTTTGTTTCTTTGTTTTAGTTTAGTAAATCTATATCTTTCTAATAAATTTCAGATTTAATACATTTTTTCTTCATGAGCTATATCCTTGGTATAAAAATAAAAATAGCTGCTTCTTTTGAATCTTCATCATTGCCAACAATAACATCATGCATTGATGTTGAATGGGAACATGAGCAACGCGACTATTTTGCCAGAGTTTCAAGGGATAACTTCATTTACATTCCTGATGCTTATTATAAACGAATACTTCAACAAGGAATGATTGAACCGTTTATCAAGTTAGTCATTGATGTAAATTGTGAAGAACAAGAAAGAATAAAAAGATGAACGAAATATGTAGTCAAATAGAAGATGAACACGACATGACAGCAAAAAGAGAAAACAAATGTTGATAATCAAGATAATGATAAAGATACAGCTGAGTACATCAGCGAACATCAGAACAACAGGATGCTTTTTACCAAGAATCATCCTCAATAGTAACAAATAATTCTCCTTTACCATTATTTAGCAAAGAAGATAACGATTTATTTGAAGAATAAACTGTAGAATGAGTATTATTGGATCAATATCTCATATATTAATAGTTCATTTTCTTTTCATAGTTACCGTAGGGTGTTCAATATTCACCACTATGAATTTTCAAAAAACAAAAACAATCTTTTTTGAACTTGATATCTTGTTCTCTTTCTTTTCCTAGCTCATATGATTTCATGTATTCCTATTGAAATGACAGTATTTTTTTAGTATTTATCAATTATTTCACACATACTATCAAGCAAGAACAATATTTCTGCAGATGTAACAATATCACGGATTTCGGATGATATTGATCCAATGACAATAAGCATATCAATTTCAATAGCCTAACATTTCCATTCATCGTGATCTGGTTGCTCGAAAATTCGGATTCGAACCATAGTATACATTTTCTCTGCATGAAACCTAAAACACTAATATTTGTTTATTTTATTCTTTATATAGCATTCTATTTGGAATATGTCTTCCTTACTTTGCATATATGTTTCCTTATGCTATTATTTTGAAGACTTAATTTTGTTTCGACAAGATACATAATTATTTACACTCATACTAGCACTACTGAAAATTATTTTCATTTGTTCTATTGTCTCATTTCTGTATCACTGAAAAAATGTATTGCTTTTCAAACTTTCTAGACAGATTCTATTCAACATTACTCTAATACTATATATCATCACTTATATTTTAAACATTGAATTCATTTATTATCAAATTACAAGTAAAAAATGTTTAAATAAATAAAAACAATCTAATATTACTTTTATCTGTTCAGAAAATTGAAAGGAAATGACTTCAATGAAATCACAAAATAATAGAAATGCTCGAGAACATCAATTAAATGGTGATTTAAGTGTTTTACCTATATTTACTGCACTCAACACTTATGAAATTTATCATATCAATGGTTCAACATCGACAATATTATTGCATGAGCTTATTGCATTATCAACAAAAACAGATCAATTTTCAATTGACACTGAAGGTGTTTTTAGAAATTATCAACCAGCATTGATTCAAATCGAGCTCATACAATATCAATCAGTCGTATTATTAATTGAAGTACAACATTTACCTCATGAATCATCGGTCTTATTTTGGTTAATTCGATCACTTTTGAAAGTAATTTTCAATTCATCAAATAAAATATACGCTGGGGGGGATTTACAAAAAGAATTAGAAAAATTTGTACAATTTGGATTGTTTTCATCTGAAATGATTGAAAAACTAAATTATGATAATATACAAGCATATTTTAAAATTTGGCACTCTCACAATGTCAAGCATAAAAATATTCGTCCTTCAGAAAAAAATTGATACAATACTTCATAGGTATGCACAAAAATCAGTCAAAGATTTCAATTTTACATGGTCAATTCAGATGGCCATAGCTTACAAATTTCATGAATTTCATGATAAAAGTAAACGAAAATCGAAGTGAGACTGACGCCTCGACTTGAATAATACTAATAGAATATCTATAATGGATACAAAAGTAAATGAAAGCATTCAAAAAATGATTCAATACGCTGCCGGTGACTGTTTGACAATGACAAAATTAGTTATGGTCTTAAATTTGGTCTGATTGAAAAATCAATAAATTGAACAATTATAAAACTGTTATTACATGTTACTTCTTTTAAAGCTTTTGCTTTCATTGGTTTTTAATGCTTCGCTAAACTTTTCTTTTATTAATTATTCAATTTTATCAGTTTTCTCTTTTATTTTACTTTCAGATATAATGTTTTAATTCTTACCATCGTTCCATTTACAAAATTTAAATCAAAACAAGTCTTCGAGAATCCCGAACAAAATAAGTTTTGTTTTAATTTTAAAATTAATCTATTCATTTTATGTCTTTTGCGTAGATGCATATTTGAACATTGCTAAAAATATTTTTTATGGCGTAAGATAAGAGAAATACCAATACAAAATATGATTAGTACATTTATGTTCGATCATTTTTGCACGTATCTTTTTACAGTTCCAAAGTTTGAAACATTGGAATGCTATAACATATTTCTGATCCAACCTTAATTTCAACAATTTTATGGGTACAAAAAAACAAAAGTATAGTCCAAAGTCTATTCTCTCTCTCTCTGTCTCTAGATATGTGTGTATCCTATATAAACGCATTGCTGTCAGCTTTACTTTTATTTTTGAATTCAAACAATAGATATCAAGTAAGTACGGAGCTATTAATTTTAGGTTCATTCTTATTATTTATCAAGTGTTGAAATCATAAAATGAAGCAAAATACGACTGAATGGTAATTCAATCGATACGCAATATTCAGCACCACGAACACAGTAAGTTCACATTGAAGATGATAACGATACAAGGATATGAATTCAATTACAAAATGAATTTTCTTCTCCTTATTTTTAATTCTATTTATGATTTCTAGTCTCTTTTTTAGGTTAAATCATCAGTTTCAGAATTTACTTCTGTAAACAAAAACAAAATGCATACAAATCAATCGCCGGAACGTTGCACGTTTATGAAGCGAGGAAATCCACAACATCACAAAATTTATTGGAATTCTTTAATTTTACATCCTTTTGAACCATTGAAACCTGGTACAATTTATACAATCAATCGCTTCTCTGAATTCAATGATATTCTCCCACCCATCGATTTAGCTCAACCAACAACACTATTTTCAATATTTACAAAACGAAATCATCAAACGAATCAAGTAACTTCTATTACGATCGAATTCATGCAAAACGAGCAAATAAAACCAATTATTATTGTCTTTGATTTATTGAATGTACCTGAAGAAACAACAGCTTTACTTAAAATTACAAAATTTTTATTACTACATATATTTAAATCGGAAAAAGATGTTTTATTTGGAATGACGATCAAAAACAAGATCTTTATGCATTTGGCGACCATAAATATTTGCCTCGAATAATATTAGAAGCGATTAAAATATTTCAATTACAACAAACATTTAAACGTTGGTATAATAAAGCATTTCCACATAATAAAGACTGTTATTTGTCAACAAATTATACAGATGATTCCATCTATTGTATTTGCCTTCATCGTCCTTATAAACATATCAATAATGAATGGGGTTTTCTAAAAGCACATTTTTACGTTTTTAACGAAATCATTTATATAATGGATGAAGAGTCCATAAAGATTTCACAAGGTGTTCAATATTCGGCTAATTATTGTTTAATTCTTTCGAAACTATCCATGGTCATAGAACATGATTGGACAAGTAAACAATTATACTAATTTAGAAAACTACATCAGGGTCAGTTTAGATTAATAATTATTCATTCGATTCATTTTCTCCATTGATTTTCAATTCTTTTTAGCATGCAGTACTCTGATTAAATCTTCAGTTCACTATAAGTAACACATACAGGTACTATTTTATCTTTTTCAGTTTTCTTTGCTTTTCTCTCCGTAATTTAAAATGCATGTTCACTTATCTTATTTCAATAAATATTCATTTCACTTTTCTAATTCTAGATGTTCACCTTATTAGTTATCTCGATAAAGTGTCAAAAGAAACAATGTCTCCCACTTGATCTTATTCACCCATCATCTTCAACTTTAATTAGCATTGAAATCTTTCAAGAATCCAAAGAAGGGCAAGACATTTTTTGATAAAGATGATCCATTACGTCAATCAGACACATGACAATTATGTTTATCTTTGATCAAGAGCCTCAAATTTCTAATGATAATCTCCCTGAATGTTTGGCTATCACTTTCAAGCTTTTCTCTAAAACTACGAAAGTAATTTTAAATCAATTTGAATTCAAAAAGATTTATTCATGAACTCTTCTATTTTAGATTGCAAAAACTAATCGAATGGATGAGTATTGCTCTTCCTATAGTACATTGTTTGTCTTGAAATATAAATCGAGTATTTATCAGAATGTTACAGAGCTGCATTGATATTTTCTTTTCATTTAGATTAAGTTCCTTTTTATTCTTCTCCTATAATTTCAGATAGATTCAAATCCACTTTAAATAATATATCAATGAAATCGAATCAATACATTGAATTGTGTCTATTTTTTTCATGGGCATTGCTGTTAACTGAAGGCTTACTAACTGCTGGCAAGGATACTCATTTTCATTTAAATCAAAACAAGTTGAGTACTAAGGAAGCACATCAACAATGTCAACGTCGAATGACATATGAAAAAATCAAAGCTACATTAGAACAACAACCATGTGTCTTTATTGAGAATGAAGCTAGAAATAATGATAATAACTATCGACCAGTCAAACGTTGGGGTGGTACTGAAAATAAAATCAATGCACTCAATGGCATCATCAACGACCATCGTACCATGATTAATTTTTTATTGAATACTTCCATCAATGCCACATTTATGAAAGATTCTATTCGTGATCACCACGAAAATACAGGTCCGATATTACGAAGTTGGCGTGACATTATTGATTTGATTTGTATGATTATTATTATTGGTGGTTTCTTATATGTGCTGATATTTCGTTGTGGTTTCGGTCCCTGCAATCGTTGTCTCATTTTCTTATCCAAGCATTTCATTCCACGTGTTCAAGAAAGAAAACAGGTAGAAGAACAATTACAAGAACAAATAAGAAAAGTATTACAACAATTACAACAAGAACAGCAACAAGTTCAAAAGCAAGAAAAATTGAAAACACATTCATTACGTCGCAAAAACATAACCTTTCCTTCAACACCATCCGTAGTTAGTGATATTGCACAATGCAATAATGGATATATGTCAGAATGAGAGCAATACATGAACCCATTCATTCAGTTTTTTCATTTCATTTGAATTTATTATTTTATTTTATTGTATTTCAATATTCTTTGCATGTCTTCATACACTTCAATAAATCATCTGTTTCATTCGACCTATACTTCTTTGAACATCTTTTTCGATCGTTGAAATAGTTTCCATTGTGTGAAAAATTCACCTTTTCGAGCAATCTTTTTCTTTTTAGATAATCACACAAAATAAACTCATCGCGATTTCTCCACTAGAGCAACGAATAAAAGAGAATTATATTTGAAAGCCAGATTTGAACCATGAAATGTTATTTTATCTATAAAGAAACATCATACGAGCATAGATACCAATAGATACCTGCATCCTAAAGCTATTATACTAAATAAACTTCATGCGAGTCCCTTCCCAATGATAGAAATTCTTATCACATTTAGTAGTTGGAGCGTTTTCATGTCATCGTTCGGTTTCTATTCTTTTATTTAATTCAATTGTAAATTACACAATAAAAATAAATAAATAAAACAAATAGAAACGATCGAAAAACTATTCACAACAGATCATATCAATACGTTAATGTTTGGATGGATATGATTTAAGAAATTCTAGATTAGATTTAAAAGTATATCTAAAAAAATACACACAGGACAATTTTCGATTAGTCAATCATCGTAATCAGCATAGTAAATTCAATAGCAACAGTGTCCCATATTGTTATATTTCGAGATACCGACACTTCTAAACAGGATGGTACTTCTTCAGTCGTGCATGATCGCTTTGCTTATTTGAGATTGGGCTCATGTTTAATATGGTTCACCATTTCCGTTTGAAACATTTGATACACACCAATAGTTTCCTAAAATATTATAATAATAGAAAATCAGCGATAAAAATCGTACCTGTATGGTTCAGTAGCTACAATTAAAGCTTTAATTTCAGCATAACTATAATTTGTTGTGTTAAATAAAACACACATCGATTCGGTTTACCAACATATCTATTGAAATATTTATGGATCATACGAAAAGGACATAATTCTTACTCGACAAGGATTGAACAAAATTCACATGATGTCGCCAAAATGAATCGTTTTCTTGAATGGATATCTATCCGAAATTCATGAAGAATTATCTAATGATAAATCGATCATTCGTTCATTGAATACATTGTCAAATTGTAAACCATTTAAATTGACGTGTATCAGATTGCTTTTCGTCGATTGGTCGTTCAGTAGATACATTGATGAAAATAAACTTTAAAATAGTCAAGCATCCTATTTTCTTCTGACAATTTATTATTGTCGTTTGATCTTCATTCGATATTTATAATCAATCGATCATATGATACGTACGGAGGAAATATCACTGAGTTGCGATGTAAATAGTAAATAATTGATCGATGCCATTAGATTTGTTCCCGAATGTGAATGTTTCAACTGTCCACGGCGTGATATTTCAAATTACGCAGCTCTAATTGGGCACGTCTTTAGGACATTTTTCGTTAAAAATAACAAGCTTGGAATTTTCGGGAAAATGTAATGATATCAATTGCGTTCTCACATTGAAGCACGTATCCTCGCGTGTTAATCTATTAAAATTGCGATCCATCCCCGCAAAAAAATATGGAATGCCGTAAAATAGTTGGCACCCCTGTTCATTTAAGCATATCTTCACGTCATAGAGATGAGTAATGCATTACAAAGCTCTCTCTCTCTTCGTCCTATATAAAAACGACGGTTTTTTGCTTTCGAGCTTCATTTCAATTCAAACAATATTACACATAAGTGCCACTGTATTCTGTTTCTTGTTCACCTTATTGTCTCCTTACAAAACTGTTCATGATCAAGTCCGCATGATAATCCAATTATACACGACTATGAGAAGAAAATCAATGATATGATAAGATAAGTTGACAAATAAAAGAACACTTATTCTAATTACCATGCCATTTCTATTTATAGTATGAAACAAACTCTCGTACAATGTAAATCGGTTATTCAACAGCGATCAATGTTTTTTAAAATTCATTTCTTACAGGTATGTATCTGTTTCAGTTAGGACTCTTCTCTCAGATTTTTAATCCTACCAGTTCAAAAAGCAATCTTTTATCTCTTCCGGGATGTTACATTTCATAAAATACGAATAAAAATATATTTCAGTATAGGATTTCTTAGATTCCGCTATTTTTTTTCTTTAATTCTTTGTGATCTCTGCGTCAGTTTGAAAATGTCGACGTGCCTTGTGGAAGGTGTAGCCCAGTGGCCCAGAAGTTGTTCCGGGCCTGTGATTGATTACTCTCTTCTCGGCATTTTCACTGGGGATAACAATTTAATCGAATATATATGCAATCATTATGATCAACCGCGATCAATCGATAGAATAAATTAGTTCTGCGCATGGTCCCTGTGGCTGTGATTTCTTTTGAATGTTTCAAGATGGAAGAACAATTGGGAGCATCTTCTAGGGACAAAAAAATCAAAGCTAGTTAAGATTTAGATTAAATTTTGAATCTTTTTATTTATGTGACTTCTCCTACACATCAAGCAGTTGATTATCTCCAAAGCTAATTGAAGTTCAGATGATCTAACAGCTCAGGAGATGCAAGAGCTCAAAATTTTTACAGTTCAATTCATTAAAGTTAGCCTAAGGTTGATAGGTAGTCTGTATGAACTAAATGGTAATTGGAATTGCTATACTTCTTACAATTCAGGGATGACAGGAGTTCTTCTCGTTCATCTATTGGGTCGATGAAGTTGGTTGTACGTTCTAGATGTTTCTTTCAATGAATGATATGAGATTCGTTTGAGTTATTAGTCTTTGTTGCTTTGGTTTGCGATCGTTTGCCTATTCGTTGCAACTGTTTTTCTCCACTCAGCTTGCGTATCGAAATGTTGAGGTAGAAAAATGTCTTTTCTTCTTTTTCATTTTATTTTTCGTTCAGCCCCGCCGCTTTCATGTGAACTTATACACGATGAACTATTGAACAGAGATGATCACCGATGCCCGACAATTTGAATAATGAAATCTAGTTATCATTGACACTTACAGGCTTGAACTACACAGTGTTTGGTTTTTGTTTGTTTCATTCGGCTCATCGTCAATTTTATTCATAGACTCAATCTATTCGAAGGCTTTCTTTTTTTAGATCACTAAATTTAAGAAATGTCATTTGAAGAATTGAACAAAAGCTGTAGGATACTGAAACTAAAACGTGATACAACTGCACCACCAGTAAACCATTGGGAAATAACGATCACTCTGTCAGATATTATTCGGGTCCTCTCCAAACTAACCATTCTGTTCGTGGAAGATTCATCGGTTCGAACAATATTCCGTGATTTCATCCAATTAATATCAACTGGTCATTTACTAGAAAATGCAGAAGTTTTTAATTTTTAGGTGGAAAACGTTCAGAGAAATGTGGTCAACGAGGTTCCGATGCACACAAAGACATTCGTGAATATGTGTGTACATCTTGATCGACCAGACTCATTTACAAAGAATAACTGATTGCAGTGAGTTTCATGCATGTATTTTCTCGTCATACCACAGCGATTTGAATTTGTAAGTGATTTGATAATTTTTGCATTGAAAACATGACTTGCTTTTTTCTGTAGTGCTACCATAGCCAATATGCAGCCATCATTTGACTATGCTCTAGGAAATTATAATAATAGCTTGAGTAATGTGTGTGGTCGTCTTGTCGAGCTGTGCAAAATTAAGAAAGGTCGTCATCAACAACTCATTTGGATGAGCCCTTACCCGCGGAAATTATCCTTTACTGATGAACAACAAGGTCACTTGAATGACATTATTCGTGGCACTAATCGAATTGCCAATGAACACGGATTCTGTACATTTGATTGTAGCTTCTATTAGGATAAGACTCACGATGAGCTATTACTGCCTGGTACGAATTATTTCTCCGCAAAAGGTAAATTTCAAAATTTTCTTTTCAACTACAGATACATAGGCTAATCACTTGTTCAATTTGTACAATCGGGGTACGTTTAATGACATTACTACTGACCGAAATCATCAGGAAGAAATGGAACCGACCTCTTTAAACAAAATCAATGAATAACTTGGGACCCACACCACCGCAGACACCAGCGCAAAAGTCGAGAAGTTCTGAACCTATCTCCAAAAATCCGAAATGGTCAAATTCAACATCATCAAAGAATCTTTATAATCCCATGAACACGTTTCAGTCTTCATAAAAGTCTAGAACTTACTCGATCATCCTTTGTTTTCTAGATCTTATTGCTATTAATAAACAACTGTTCATCATTTTTAAGGGAATAATGGCTGAGTCAATTATATGTCCTCTATGCGACCAACCAATTCATGAGCACTCAAATAATGGGATTGTTCAATACAGTTGCGGCCATTTAGAACATGAACTCTGTTACTTTGTGTAGCATCCTCACAATCACCTACGTACAGTTTGTGAAAGGTTTTTGAATGAACTATATTTCGAATAAAACGATATCGCTTCTTTTCTGTTTTGTTTCATTCTATCTTTATCTTTCTAGATTTCTTCTTCGATTTATCAATACTATCGTCATCCAATATTCGCCAATTATGACACGCTCCATTATGTGTTCATTATGCAATCACACCATTGACACGAACGCTCATCTTAGAGATTTTGTTCAATATACATGTGGAAATTATGCTCACAAAGTATGTTTCACAAGTTGGAATGAACACAATTATAGAATATGTCCTGAATGTATATTAATGTCATGGCTATTATTTTTTGGATAGGTTCAATCTAAATCGAATGACATGCTTGTTATCCGCTTTTCTGTTTCTCTTCATAATAAACTATTGTTCATTTAATAGAAGAATAAATAAATGCCTCAATTTGTTTTTTAATACTTGAGATGTTCTTCGATTGATTAAATATTGATCATTCACTTATGTTACATTTTTTCCCTCATCCAATCAAAAACGATTAAGACAAATTACAAAAATTCATTTCTTTTGTATTCTCTTTCATGTTCATGGTACCAACAGAGCTCATAATTATTATTTCAATGATCTCTCTAACATATATTTCTGTCTCTTCTAGATTTTATTCCAATATATCCACGTCGCCACATCTTCTTCAAGTCAATTAGTACGTTAATTTGAAAAATCTTCACACCACACTCTTTTCTATTGTTATCTAGTGTCTTCATCGAATAGTAAATATTTAAAGAAAATGTTACGCAATGAACAACGTCGTATCTTACCTGTACTCACAGCAATCAATCGATAAACATTGATCGATTACATGATCTGATCCACTTCGCTCAAAAAACGAAGAATTGTAGTGTTGACACAGAATCTGATTGGGACACAAACCGGGCAGCATTAATGCAATTCGAATTAATTCATGAACAATTATCTACGGTCTTATTGTTCGAAGTGTGTCATTCACCAATGCAACGGCAATCTTGAAAATTTTGGCTCAATCGCTCCATATTTAAATTCATTTTCCAAGCAGGGAAAACAATTTATCCATGGGGTGATGGCATTGAAGAATTATAAAAATTCACGGCCTATCATCTCTTCACTACCGCTACACTACGTCAACCGGAGACAGTCGACCTGCAAAATGACTTTAAAGATTGGCATTATAATCAATATCAGTTTTATCAAGCAGGTCATAATAAATATGGACTAAAAAATTCTATCGCTGATCAATTTGGACGATTCCTTGATAAAAATGAAACTGTGAATAATGGGAGTCGAGGTCTTGATCTGCCGAAGAATTATAAAGATAATACCAAAATTCTACTGATGATCGAATATGCTTCGAATGACTGTCTAGCTGTTACAAAATAGCGCAACATATACACAAGAAAATTGTAAGTACAAGATTAATTATAATCATAAAAAAGCTATTACCACCTTCTTATCATATTTCTAGTTTGATTCATAATCAGCAACATCAAACCGATTAATATTATTTTTTTCTTTTTCTTCTCGTAGTATATGTGATTTTGTTTGCTTTTTCCTATTCTAGTCTTTTTTATCGATTTCTTTTTGAATATTTAATAGTTCTTGTTTACAATGTTAATGTTGTCATGATTTCATCTGATATATGTATCTTTATTTCTAGATTTGATACATTATTCTTTCATCAATTATTTTACATTGACTTAGAATCGATATTCCTTCAGTATCATCGGAAATTATCGACATTGAACTCGAATATGAAGTATCTGGATACATTTGAAGAATTTTACGAAAAAGCAATATATTTATCCCGAATCAATACTACACTCGAATGGTTAAAAGTGGACTGATCAATCAATTTGTACAGTTAATCGTCGAAGTTAATACAGAAGAGAAACAGTTACTGTCAACTTTGTATGGGGAAAAACGCCGGTGTGAAGAAAATTCTGATGAAAACGAGAATGACAAAACCAAAATAAATTAAACGCCATCGAAATGAAAAAAAAGCTGCTGATTCTCGACCAGTCATCGTGGACAACAATCATCTGGAATCTATCGGTGAAAAATTAGAATCCGGTCATACCTATCCGACTTGACTTTTCTATTGCACAAGCAATAAATCAATGGAATCAGTACTCGAACAACTTTAAGAAATGTAACTATAACTCAATACTGTCTCATTTCTTATGATTTCTTATATAAGTGATTGTACTCTGTTTTTAGATCACAATCATGCACATCCACCAAAATTATGTTCTCGCATTTCATACAGCTAGACTTTAGTTCTTTTTTCCATTATCTGTTTCGTTTTTATTTGCATGTTGTATAATATTCGCTTTTGATTTCTTTAATTTCTTTAATCTTTCAAATCTAATCCGATCATGAGTCATTATTTAAAGAAAATTTATCAAATAGACTAAATTTATTCGTGTTCAATCATTTTCGACAATTATATTGAAAGAAGAGTGAGCATGATTTTCAATACGCCTCTCGAAAACAACGATAGTAACGACATACGACGGATGAATGTCACAGTGCAAAAAGTTTGCAACAAATAATGAAAGTATTAAAAGAACATCCGTGTTCAATCATTAAAAATGAAAACGATGATCTGAGAAAGAAACATGATATTGATGCTGATATCGTCGATAGAAAAGCATTAAAGACTACGAGCAATTATTTATTTAATAAGTCGATTAATGCAACATTTGTTACAGAAATAGGGGTCCAATATTGACAAATTGAGGGAATTCAATTAGTTTGTTCGTTATTACTGCAGTAGTGGTCTATGTAATTTATTTTTTAGTATGCCGTACGGACTTTTGTCCATGTCGTAGTTGCTTATTGTTTTTTCAAAACTTTTGATTTTTCGTTTCGAAAAATAACAATAATAACAACAACGAGAATCATTCAAAACACCATGGTCTCGTCTAAATAAGCCGCATTCGTTTCAAGTGATATCGTTCGATTTAACATTGTATATATATCGGATTCACATTCGTGTAGGAATAGTAATTACCGAAAATAAAAGAATTCTAAAATACTCAAAACTTAGTGCATGTCGTTCTTTTATATTTTCTTTTTTCACTCTTATACTTATCAATATTAGTAACCTATTGAATATTATTTCATGTTTAAATAATCAATCTAATGCTGTATTTCTGTTTTGTTTTAGATACGCAATTGAATCGATACTATTTGAACAGTCAAAATTCAATGTACTCTATCTTACTGTCAGTTTATAAATTTTGAGTTTACACTTCTTGGTTTTTCATCTGTACTTTGGTTCATACAATGAATAACGATCTTAATTTTCCTAATTTTGATCTTAACGTAGATGCCTTATTCACGCCTGACGATGATGACAACGATCAATTAATGGACACCCAATATTTAACACCAAAAGCAAAATAAAATCGTTAGAATGAAACACATTCCCAAGCAGCAAGAATAACCACAAATGAATTTCAGTTAAAACTGCTACCTAGAACACCATTACAGCCATCATTAGCACCAGCATCCGAGGCGAGACAAGCAACGATAAAAAAGGAAGCTGAAATCATTGATTTAATATCACCTAAACAATCACCGGCCGTTCTTTCTCATACAAATTACATACGACGTGCACGTCTTGTTTACAATCAACAACGTCTATCAATTTTACCAACGTTTCCAATTATCAATTATAGTATTAGCAGTGATGGTGCCGATTTCTTATTGGCAAATGTATCTCTTATTCAATTATCATCCATAGAATTGGCACGTCATCAATCAGGTCGATATCAACGTCCATTTACTATTACATATCCAAAAGCATCAGCAAAGTCAATAATAGTAAAATACTATAAGACATTTTTTACATATGTAGTCGAACGCTTCAATGTTGATTTATCAATGTTGGATCATAGCGATGCTCGATTACGAAATTTCCTTGAACTATTTTGCAAAGCACGCATCCGAACACTTCGTTCAAACAAAAGTTTAGAACAAACATTATATTTAAATGATAATGAATTACCACAATTATTAGAATTCTATTTACAAATGGAGCTTGATCTTTTCTATATGAAAACAGGTTTGTTTCGTGATGCAAAACCAAGATCCAAAACAGAAGGTATATTTTGTGCAACTATGCCTGAATGTCGTTATACGACGACACCATGTTGACATTGTAGATTATGTCGAACATCAGTTGATTTGAAATATCGTCAACAGCCACCAGTATTATTTAATCGTTACGAAAAGTACCGTTTTATTTATGGCTATGAATCCATATTAAATTGGCCAGTGAGCTGTGGCACAGCAAATATTATTTATACTTTAACATGTTTATGTGGTCAATGCAATTTTGTTAGTGAAACATCGTATACATTAGTTAAACGTCTAGAAGAGTATCGCCAAATTGCTAACAATCTTATATGTAAATTTTTAGTTGGTGGAAAAAACTTTGAACATCTTCAACCCAATCAAAAAGGTGCGTTGCCTCAAAAAGATTATATGCTATTGTATCAACATGCAGCAAGATGTTCTGCAACACTACAGATGTTTTTAGATCACAATCAACATTATTAGCGACTTGTACCGATGACAACCGATGAAGCTTATCAAGAGAATGCTCGTCGTCAAGATGGTCGGGCGGCAGCAGCAGCAGCAACAACAACAACAACCTCAAATGACCACCAACATAGATATATCCAGAGATGCTTACGATAATCTACCAAAACTATCAACCGGCTATAAATTTTCAAAACGTCAACTTGAAAAACAAGTCCAATATTTAAAAGAATACATTGAATATGCACCAATGATTGATGAAATTGATCTTTAATGCAGCACTTATTTTTGCCTTACCACCGAATGCATCAAATTTATTCAGTCGAATTGTTCACTCATTATTTTTTACACACACAAAAGCTAGATTAAATACATTGTGTCATATTGTTGACTCAAATAGCAATACAAGTATGACATGTGCTGTTTGGTGTGCAGATTTATTACGTCACCTTGTTTCATCAGTGTCTCAACGACACTGAAAGAAACTCGTCTTGATCCATAGATTTGCATGTTTTCAAAAATGAAACTTTGCTTCTTTCATCGTTTATTTCTTTTTCACAATGATTTGCATGTTGTTCTTTGATTCAATCTAATATAAACTCAAATTTGTCTTGGGTGAAAATTTCTATTCAATTTAACCAATAATATCTAAGTGAGGGCATTTTTTGATTTCTGATATAAATATCCCAAAAAAATAAAACAATTTATATTGATTTTCAATTTCTTCTTCTTGTATAGATGGACGATTTTGTCATATAAATTCGGATTATCCAATCAATTATTGCTTCCGAACGATGACATTTATAAAATTCGGATTCACAGTGTATCTGACAATCGAACCTACGAAGATCAATATCAAAAACCTTTGGAGTCAGTTAGTAATGAATTCAAACAATTTCCAGGTACTACCTTGAAAAACAAAAGTGATAAGCAAAGAATTAATTCTAATATTGATGCTCTTATTACCGATTTACTAATATTACAAACAATAACCAATGATCATCGCACAGTAATTAAGTATTCAATGAATAATTCTATCAATCGCTCAAATTAACGAACTGGCTTGCTTTAATTGATCTATTTTTCATTGTTGTATGCATGGGATTTGTTATCTGTTTATTATTATACCTTGTTGGTGACTGCAACCCATGTCATGATTATTAATTAATTTTCTTTTGAAATATTTCAAATAAGACAACTAAAAGAATCAATCGAAATTCAATCAAGTCATATGATATAAACAATTAATCACAAAAGCTGTTAATAGAACTAAACAGTATTGCATTGCTGTTTTTTTAATTAATTTCCTGCAAAATTCTTTTCTTATTTCAATAATTATTAATCTAATACTCGGATTCTTCTTTTCATTTAGGATACATCATAGATGGTACGGCAAGAAAACTAGTAGGGTTGTCAATAATCATACAAAGTCTTATTGTATCCCTTCATTGAATGAACAATATTATTCGTGTATAGACTATTATCAATCTAAACAACAACAAAAACAGCATGGCGATTTGAATTTGTTGGCATTACATTCATTTCAACCATTGAAATCCTACAAGATGATAAGTCTGATTCATCTTTTAACAACTATAAGTCAAATGAAATATCGTGTTCAAGAAACTCAAAAAACTATGAACTACTTCAATGACACAGAAACAAATCCTAGTGGACACATAGTTACTTTAATTAAAACTGAATTCATGCAAGCCAAGCAATTTGAATCTATTGTTTTATTATTTAAACTGTTGTACTTACAATCTCAAAACACAGAGTTATCCTAAATGATACGACCATTATTCAAGTGTATTTTTTATCCACCTAACGGAATCTTGCTTTTGAAAAATGATAATAAACAAGATCTTTAGGCGCCAATTCATTATGAATGTCTTTCAGAAGTAACAGTCGATATCTTGAATGTGATTGACTTACAATACCCATTCAAACAATGGTACCATGGGTCATTTAAACATGATCCTTTTTGTTGTAACAATCAGTAGTCTATTGATAAAACAATTAATCATTTTTTTTGATCGATTTATCGGTACAGCACATGAAAATTCTAGGAATCATATAAAACATATGATATATTCGATCCACCATTGTTTAATAATTACCAAATTATCGATGGTTGTTGAACTTCACTGGACATGAGCACAAATATTGAAGAAGAACCATCAAATAATCTAATACCAAACTATTTATCAAGTAATAATAAAGCTTTCGATCAGATGAATAATCCTTTACTTCAAAAGACCGGTCGTTCGATTGGTATTGAATGTATCAATCTCGATCGATCACTATGGACAACGTATTTACGCGCTGGTACAGGTACATTAAAAACATAAACAGGAACCACACTCCATTGGTGGCCTTCAGCTGTTAAATCAAAAATGATTGCTCATGGTCAAACGACTGAATCTGATCCGAATGATATCGATCAGAATTCATGTGTCAGCTACGCTCAAAGAGTTCTGGCAAAATTCCGAAATCGAACAGCTCATTATCAAGCTCAATTAAAAGAAAGAAAACAACGCCTAAATCATTGTTGGACGTATGAAATCGAAGACGCTATTATAAAATTCATTCTGCAATATATCAACGCTTTATATAGAGTACCAACGGAAGGACAAATTGCTATCGTCGAATATGATGATAATGATCGATCGATTCAATAGGAATATTGCCAACAAAATTCTAATGAATATCCAAAACAAGTATTCGAAGATCTTAATGAAGCTAAAAGTGGGGAAGAAATAGCTAAATTTGATGTTGCTATATGAAACAACGTATAGCTCATAATGATTTTCCAAAATCATTTGATGCACTTGGAATATCTGCACCAATAAACTTGGATACAACTACTGATCGAAATATTCGGCATAACTTAACAGATCACTGTGAAAAAATTCTACAACGAACCAAAGCTGATATAATGCTAATTTACATTGCCACAGCCGAAGCAAAAATGAAGGAAAGTCAAATGAAATTAGATTGAACTATGGCTAAAATGAAAGAAAATCAACATTCTGGTCCAGCCCAGAAACGGCTAACTCAAACAATGTTGGATATTTTAGAACCACGTTTTAAGAATATTAACGAACGACTTCTATGTCTTTACAAATTTAAATTACGTTTTTTCGCCAAAGCTCCGACGGTCAAGGATTAGGTTGGATCGATCGTCGTAGCATTCTCGTTATCCAAAAGTCAAGGATAATCTGTTCACAAGCAATGATTTAAGATGCGACTCATCATTTATCGGCGGAGCAACTCATGTTTCTCAATCGTGGACCAACTTATGTTCCAGTATGCCAAATACATATTGTATCAAAGTCATCTTCAACCTTAGCTCAAATTATTACGACACAAATGGCACCACTTCGACGAAAACTCACAAAGCTGTTCACAAAATATCCAGTCAATCTTTCTCGACGAATGAATTTTGGAAAAGAAATTCAACAACTATTTAATGAATCATTCCTTCGATCTATGACACCTGCATTTGAAGGGCATGCACTCTATGAAAAACAACTCATTCAATCAATTCGATATCGATTGAAAAAAGATCAACTTATTCTACGGCGAACTGCAGATGATATGAATACGTATTATCGTTGTCGATTCGATGAATTTAATCAAAACGTAAATGAACATATGCAAAATTCAACTTTTTATGAGCTCACAGCACAACAACAATTCAATCAAATTATAAAATGTATTAATTATAAATTAGATCTGCTATTCCAAAGGAAATTAATTAATAAAGATTATTTAACTAAATTGAGTATCGGGAAAAAATCAAAAGTGAATCTTCCATCTCTTTATTTCTTACCAGAAACAAAGGAAGATGTTTATATGTCAGTTCAACCAAGATTAAATTTATATTATCATTGTCCAATATATGTTCTAGTTACGTTTCTTGATCGAGTTCTTCGACCATTATTTGATAGTTTTTCTCGATCCACTACATTTCTTAATGGTGGTGATTTTATGCAAAAACTTCAACATTATTCTTCGCAACAAAATCTTTTCCTATCAAAAACATACCTAGCAACGTTTGAAATTCATGATTTACATACGAACGTCTCACATTCGACTCTTCTCAATGCATTATATGCATGCTAAGCGAATCCACTTATCATTCGTCGACTTGAAAGATTATCGAGCGATGCCATTGTAGAATTGCCGGCCTTAGTCTTACAAAATAATATCTTTTCTTACGATAGAATTATCTATCGATTTATCAAAGTGTGAACATTCAATTTACCATTCACTGAATTATTAGTTAATATATATTTGCATAACTGGCAAATACCTTTGGTTAGAAAAGTTCGTATCAAAGATGCATTCTATGGTCGATATAATAACATAGGTTTTTTGACATGGAATGGACCCATGGATGAATTACAACAACTATTCGATGAGCTTCAAGAATCCTTAGGTTCCGATCTTCAAATGACAACATTTATTTCAAGTAATGTTCATTTTCTTAATGCATCCATTGAAAATCAAAACGTTCGTTTGTATACTAGTATTTATCATGATTCCATAAGTCAGCCATTTTTACAGCCTTATGCTCATGATCATCCACGATTAGTTCATCGACAATGGTTCCGATTTGCTCTTCTATGTGTTGGTCAATATTGTAGATCTTTTGAAGATTTTGAAGAAGAGCGACTATATCTAGAAGCAACATTTCTTTCCCATGGATGTTCACTAGATTTTGTTGAATATCATCTACGGCAATTCTTTTCACAACTCAGCTATAGTTCACAACAGCAAATGAATCTCAATGGATTCACATATATTTCACTTCGTCGTGACCTATTCAGTTACATCGATCCACAGAAACGTGAAGTCGAAGAAAAACAACAACCATTGATTCAATTACACTATCTATTCGATTGGGGTACAAGATGTGAGTTCAATTAGAGGTTTCATGAACTTTGGTCTACAATTCTCAATCAAGATCCAGAATTTAAAAGCCATGGATTAAAAATCAAACTTAATACAAAACATTGCTACTCATCGAATTCTCTATTTAGATATTTTTCCATGATTGATCGTTAGACATTTATTTCAAACAAATCAGATCATCTTAATATTCTTCTGTTTTTTTCTCAATTTCTTGTTATGATGCTGCTAGTATTTTTTTCTTCTAGATATTTTCGAATAAAATAATAATGCAGCAATACTCTCATGCGTATCTTCTATGGTTTGGTTGTTTGTTTGTCAATAGCCCCGATGTGCTCGGATGCAATGAGTCTAGAGAACATCAATATGAGAAAATTATTTTAAAATTAGAACAATGTTTACTTACCATGTATATCTTATTCGTGACAATATTTATCGGTACAACTTCTTTGCTTTTCATCTTATTCTATCAAAGACAAATGAAAATACATCTCCTCCTGAGACAAAGGCAAATTCATTCATCCAAACGAACATCAAGACAAATTTAAACGATTTACCACAATTTAAACCGATAAAACCTTGTATTTTATCTTATATTCATCGATCATCAGCAGAATTCTTCTTGGATGAACTCATTACTCATGCTGAAAAAACGAAATTATTTACAATTGTTCTAAAATTAGTTTCACCCCATTCAAATTATATGCTTGTGCATGTGGAACTAGTTCAAGACTCTCATACAATCGTTGCTGTGATCGAATATTTTGATGAAACAGACAGTAATTCATCCTATTACTATGAACTTCGGAAATTCTTTGCAATTATTTTTAATTCACCCAAAACAATTCAAACATGGCGTAATTTTATCGATCCATTGGTGCCATGTATACATCATGGCATATTTACAGGCAGTGATATAACTCAGGTTCCATCAACTAATGTTCAAACACAATTTAAACAATGGTATATCATAATACACTTCGTCATAATATAAAATGTCATCAATATCGTAAATATGATAATAGTGATGGTTCATTATGCTCATGTGCTCATCATCCATTGAAATCGTCTTCATGCCAATTGTCAATATCAAAAGCAACTACTTATACGTTTGATGAACGTTATGATTTCCATGCATTCAATGCTGGTAAAAGTTTAGCTATTACTAAACTTGGACACTTTGTAATCGAGAACTGGATGAATTGAAAATTAATTAATTATAAAAAAAAAGCTACATGTCAACGAGAAGAATGTATTATAACGATTCATTGATATAGTCGCATAAAAAACCAACCGAAAAACTCATTGAGATCTAAAGGATGTAAGATAACCTTCTTGTTTGCTTTTGTTTTCCCATCCGCATCGCTTTCCTTTTCTGCTTTATACAAGTAAATTTAGTCATTCTTTAAGTGATCAATCACCAGTGTAATATCAACTTTATTGGCTTGAAAAAAGTCAGTCCATCCCGTAATTATATGAAATGTTTCTGTTCTAGATTGAAACTAACATAATGGTCAATCATTCATTCTAATCATATCTTTCATGGCCTTCAGCCATGATACTTCATCTTCGGTATGTTTGTTTACTCTTTTGACTCAGGATTCCTGTAGTCATGAGTATGGAGTGCTTGATTCAGGAGTCTTGACTCACTTAGAACTAAATATGCCCATGTATTTTTTCGAATATGTGTGTGTCTTCTCTTCCCATGTGAAAAAATATTGGGTATAAACGCGTTTGAAAACGCGTTTCAAATGCGTTCGAAACGCGGCAGAAGACGCGTCTAGACGCGTCCAAAATGAAACATCTGCCGCGTCCAG
>OENT01002120.1:0-27775 GCA_900239685.1 Rotaria macrura | reverse complement strand
ATCAGTTTATATGCCAATAGACATCTACGACCGAATTTGACATTGTTCTTTATCGATTGCTTGATTAGTATATGTAATTGATGTTGTCGTTTCTTTGCAATCCTAGTGATTGCATCCGCACATCTGCATCCAAGGTTTCCGGTTACGCTAAAAATCATTTCACTTTATTTCAACATGGAATACATGAACGTCGATAGAAAAGAAAAATCTACTATGTATTATCAAATTGATGCGGATCGTAATTCTCCCGAGATCTATATACGCATATGAGAAAGTTCTCTAGCGCTACGAAATTATTTTAACGGTGATGTGTTCGATTCGATATTTAGACATATAGTGTTGTCTATTCATGCAAACGATTATCTTAAATTCAATATTCTATTTATCAAGAAAGTTGACATCGTGTTTTCTATCGACCGATTGATTGACGAAATTTTATACATTGCATGTTGAATATGATTTTTCTCACATCGTTCGTAAAGAAATATGAAATAGCTAATGTATCCTTCGTGTCTACTGTCATCGATTACTAGATTATATATTCATGTCATATTTTCTCAACCGATTAACTACGATCGCCCATAAATAATATCAATGGTATGTATCTTTAATGGCACAGGAGAAGTAGTAGAGAGAAAAACAGGAAAACAAGTAAGTTCAATGAATACTATTTAATAGAATAGGCTTATGCTAATGAAGTCGGGATTTTAGTTGTCTATTCATGTAGACTGTGATACAATATTCTATAACAAGACAGATCGAATACTGTTGCTATTTGCATAGTCCAATTAATAAAATCAATTTCGTACGAAATAAGAATTGAAAAAAAAATCATGATTTATATTTAGAATATTGTTCAATAATAGGTAGTAGTATTAGTTAGTAGATGATCCAACATAAAGTAGGACAAATAGTTGAGAAAAAAAAAGTAATGTTGAAGATCAAAAGGTTAACGTATTCGATCGAACGACATATTTCAACGAACGAGCAGNAAATATCTTCGAGTTTGTACTTTGGGCTCTGCATTCGAAAGAGCATGCCTAACTACTTATTTACTCTTATTTTTGTTTTCACATACTCTCTCTAATTCACGTATCATTCCCATCGTTTGGCTGAAGAATCTGCATAGATATAAATAAGAAAAAAAAAGGAAAGTAACAGAAACAAAAGTAGAACTGCTCAATATAATTTTTCAATAACCGACAATTTAACGACATGATTCTCATTAACCAAATGAATTTCAAATAAAGATACGAGATACACGTTTTCTTCTCTTGATCAATATCAATTTGAACTATTTTTAAATTAATAAATATGAGCATCGAGATTTTCGAAGCATTAGCGAAAACAAAGTACATTCCATATTAAATACAGACTTACATTATTGCTTGCTGATTATGTGAATCTATGCGGTACTAGTCCTTGATAAGAGAAGAGAAAAATAGACACAGTGAGAAAGAGGGCATACTAGTAATGAAGCGTGAGACGACGGATGCTTTTGGTTGATTTATTCCTTTACTCTGCATGAAGCAGCGAATTGTCATGCGTGCTTTTTTGTGATTTTTATTTGGCCGCTTGTTTGTTACGATATTGACAAAGGCACTAGTAATATTAGCAGTAGCAGAAGCCGAAAATATTTTCTCGCTTTCCTACGTTATCCTACTCTTTTCTCTCGCTCATTTTTATGACTAGCATTATTGTGCTTGCTGTCTACACGTATGCATGCTTACGTTGTGATCAGAGCATAGGCACTTATTTTTACTGGGAATTATGTCAATACATGAAAAAGACCGCGTTCTATAGAAAATACATTTATAAATGTAACGGAATCATTTAATCATCACAGTACGATCCCAGCGCTTGTTCTGTGTGTGGGTGCTGTTAATCGAAAGATAATTTTAATTCATTTTCAGGCAAGAAAATAAGTTTTTAATCAATATTTGATATCAGTGTGTAGATTTGTATATCTAAGTGTACGGAATTGAAAAGAAATAAAATCGTTTATGAAGAATAATATTTTAATGAGGATTGCAAGAATCCTTTTTTTTTCCTAAACTAATATGATCATACTCATTATTTTCTTGTGAGCGAAAACAAAAGCATGAAGATCGAATACAGCGTTTTGAAAGATTTGGCAATAAGAATATTATTTCCTTTTTTTTTGAGAATAACATCCTCTGATTTTCAATAGTATTATGAATGAAGGATTTTATTGATAAAAGGATTTTGAGTACTATACGATGATGTATACGGTGATTACGTTCTTTTAAACTTAAGTCGTATAATACCGTTTTTTTTTCTGATGGATAGTTAATCTTGGAAAATATTTACATTCCCGAATTAATAGAGCTTTCGTTGTTGATGATTTCCTTTTATTTAAGTTTGTTCTGAAAATAAGAGGATTACAGAGTGCAACATTTCTATCAAACAAATTTTTGATGTAGTTTTCCATTACGTTAGCTGTGATGTATAAAGAGGTAAATAAGATAAGAAAAACATTATTTTACGACATAATCAAGAAAATGAGTTTTGGTGGAAATTGATATGCGTATATTTTTACTCAGAATCTTCTTATCTTAATCTAAACTACATATGAAAATCGACTATCGGACGTCTGATATTTCTAGAAACCATAATCACGCTACAAAGTATCATGCATTAGTTCATTTTCAATGTACTTCTACGTGATATTAAATTTATTATAGATACTGTTTCAAATAATGAGATAGCATGTTAAACGAGCTATTATTAATAGAAATTCTTTCGAGATGAATTTCAATAGGAAAGAAATGCTCAATGACATATGCTAAGAAAGCAACTGATAAGTGTTGATACATCCTATAGATTTATCTTTACATGAGTGTAAGTATTACAGGCATTTATCTATGTTTTACTCAACAAAACAGTATTAAGATTGTTATTTCCGAAATTTTGATTATAACCGTGACTATTTTCGATGAAACTTTGATTAGTTTATAAAATACAATTATCTAATATAAAATCGAGAAGTTTCTTATGATTGTATTGCTGATGAAGTTCATGTGTAATATAAATAAAGATTAAAGTTTATGGCAATCATGAATGCTTGTATTAGAACAACATCTGCCTTTTATGGTTTGGCTTTGAAAGAAAAAATAAGTTTTTGTTTACTTTTTATGACTATTGTCATGTTGATATCGGTCAACTATTGTCGAATAATATGACGTTGACAAAATCAATGTTCAGCGTTATTATTTTTCTATGTTTATTCAAATAATTGTTTTCGTCGATGAAACATGTTATAGTTCATACTCATTTATCGATTTTTTAATTACTTGACTGAACTGTATCGTCGATGCGATTGGATTATTCTGAAATATTCAATATTTCTCATTCTATTTTTTACTCAAACATATTGAATTAAACGTAATCATTTTCCCATTAACGTCTGATGTTTGATTGAAAAGTGTTGAATAATGAGTTCTTTTTTGCCATCACATTGAATCTTCAATGTAATGATGTTTTGTTATCATTTATTGTGATAATATCATTAGAATAATTACTCTTGTCTTTCATGATAAGACGTGTCTTCGTGATTGTAAGAATCTTTCATAATTTGAGAAAAAGAATGGTCTACAAAGCAAAATTGAAGAAAGCAGATAAAAATAGTTACTCCCTCAGGAAATAAATGTAATATGATAGAGAAAAAGTGCACACAGAACAAGAGATGAGTAGTTGCAACCAAAACGTAAACACCTATATCTCATGAGACGTACATTCTCAATCTCGAAACTATAGACTATCAACTAGATAACTTGAATGTCATTCTAGACAGTTTTTGGTATCAGGCAAACAATGATAGAATTACAGTGAAATGTTACAAACAAAATACTTACTGAGAGAATCTATGTAAATAGGTTGATTCATACGTCGGTCGACTGATCATAATCAAGTCCACTATCCGGATTTAAGAGAATGAAACACAATCATTAAACATGTTCCATTCGTATCTATATGTAGAATCGATTTTTCATGTCATCTTTCATAGATAATCATTTCTTGACATAGTTGCTGACAACCTATGCAGAGATCTGTATATTATTCTCATGTATACCTATTTGTTGTTTGATATTATAGTCGATGATATATAGTTGTAGTCGATGATTGATCTCTTGTTGAATAGATTTCTTAATATCATTTGCATTCTGATTCACGTTCATGTTTCCGTTCGATGATATTATCCTAAGAGAAATATATTAACTCGACTCATTTTCTTCACGTTCAATGTGTCTATATTCTGATGAAATGAACATAATATATTTATTTGTCTTCCCTATTCACCCTTATATTTAGTTCAAACCGATTGAAATATTGTTTAAAGAACTTAATTATTCTGTAGTTATGGCCAACTGTAACATGTGCTTTGATAGATATTGATGAAGACAGAGCCGTTCTACTATAGTTCAAAAGTAATGTTATAAATCTGCAATTCGAATTCCAGTATCTCAATCGTTTATTCAATTATATACCTTCTTTTACAGTTGTATAAAGAATTATTCTCTAATAGTCTTCGCAAATAAAATTGATTTTATTTTGTTCAACGAAATTGAAATCGTAAGATTGCTTTTTCTTTTTTTCTATAAACGAGAAGATCATTCTAGTCTAGTGCATCGTCCTAATTTATTCTATATTTCCTTATCGGCGTGTGTCAAACAATAACAACTGGATCAAATACCAATTTTGGATTCAGCAATAAAATTGTAAAAACGACGAATGAGATAACACTTATCGAATATACTTTAAAATATTTCTAAATCGTCCAGACACAAGACTCGTTGTCAAACTAATCCAACTTTGATATAAAATAGCACATACTGTAAACAACCGCTTATAGTTAATAACATTAGAAATGATTATTTGTTAGACTAACGAGTAGCTATCGACATTTCCACATAATAGTCATCCAAAGATAATAGGTAAATCTTCATCGCAATGAATCTAGAAATGAATGAGATAATCAGTGATAAAAACTAGAACTTCACACGAAGAAAACGTTTTAAACACTACTACAGTAAACAACAGCAGACGAATGGAATTACTAAAGACAAATAAAAGCAATGCACCAGCATTTTCAAATATCTGTCATATTTACAGTAGTTTTGTTTTTGTTCTAGACTTTCTTCAGGAAAACGATATTGTTCAATATTTAGTATGCGATAGTTATCATCTAACTAAACAGATGATGATTGTTCATCAGTAAATATTAATCATATGTCAATTCGAAGGTGTGGACGTGAGTGTAGTTGGTTTATGAATGAATAGACGATACCCCACTCCATCCATACCATCATATATTCATTTGATATTCTGAACTAATTAATCAGTACACAAATAGTCTTATTAATTCATTCGAAGTTTGAGCGTGTCTAAATGACTAGTGTTACTTGTTTCCCAGAGAACGCAAACTTAATGCAACGTGCATAAAAGAAAGATTGCAATAGTTTAAGAATATGGTTAGATTGATTTCTTTTTATCCCAAAGTCCATGTTCTGACAGAAATCATTCAACTGGATTATGATACATCTCCAAGAATTCAAGTTAAAACATCTGGCAAAATTTAAGCGTATACAGATATTGGTATCAATCAAAGAGAAAAATGACAGATTTCGCTGAATTTCATACACAACGCAGTTTCATGAAAAATAAAAAGTCATACAGCATTGGCTTTAAAATGTCCCTAAAATTCATTGTGATCAGAACTGGGTCGTGAGTCTAAAATAAAACGGTTATAGAGTATAGTAAAATTTAGGACGAAAGAATATAGTGATTGGATCACAGTTTGATATTTCAAATTGAACTTTTTATTTTTCACATTTTTCAAGGTATGATAAAGCTATCTCGTGTGGATGCTTGATTTTACATACTATGAAACAAACGCAAGTGATAAATTCAAATTATGGAAGCAATGCGAAACATCAAGTGACTATAACATGAAGGTCATTTTTTTAAAAGTCATCATCAACAATTTAATGAATTTGAAATTGGAGTCTACTTTTAAATAGTGAAAAAGGTGAACAACGATCGTCATAATAGTTCGGCCATGAGCGACTTCCGACTATTTGTCAGTTTAAAGCATACACATTTTCTGCGGTACTTGTCTCTCGTTGCTTTTTGAGATTTCATTTAAATTTTTCTTGCTATGAGTGCTGTATTTGCACAAGACAATGGGAATACAAAGCCTCCACTTTCACTTAAACATTTTCTTTTTGTGTTCTTCAAAATTTCTTTCAGAGTAGAGTAACGAAACAAAAAAAGGGAATGTTGTTTTTGTTTGTTTCATACATTTATATATAGGTGGAAAGTAATTCAAATTGAAAATGAAAAAACCCCTGAAAGATTGAATTATCACAAACACAAGTAAATGCAACATATTACTATCAACAATAAAATTCTGCACAATCTGAAATAATGCTTCGATTTACTAACATCGATCAAAAGCCAACACGACTTCCACCAGTCTATGGATATCACACTCATCAACTACTTCCACTTCGAGAAGCTCTCGATCCTATCTGCTCTAAAATAGACCAATTAGATCATTTTATTAAAATTGCCAAAAAAGCGTGCCATTTTCCTTCGGAACATAATCTTACTCGTGAAGAATCCGCATCAATCTATTTGTATACCATGGATTGGGGAGATCAAAGTTTCTATCGAATACTCAACGGAGATCTTCGTCAAGAAGACCGATCAGTACTAGTACCATGGCATGGATATCTCAAATTATTTGACACTGCATTGAAAAAATTACCTAATCTTCAAATTAATTTATGGCGTGGTATCAATGGTGACATAAGTAAGAATTACAAAGAAGGCGAAGAACTAACTTGGTGGTGTTTTAGTTCATGTTCATCTTCAACTAAAGTCGTCAAACAGTTTCTTGGATCTNTATGTACATTGTTCATGATAGAAGCGAAGAGTGGAAAAGCCATATCAGTATATAGTAACTTTCCAGAAGAAAATGAAGTTATTCTTCCATTAGGTACTAGACTTTCTGTTGTAAGCGACGCGCTAGATCATGCCTCATTTAATTTGATACACTTACAAGAATTGACGGATGAGAATGAAGAAGAACTAACGCCCTCTTTAGCAAATCTCACTGTCACTAAACAACACAAACTTGAAGTTGGTGAGTAGACCCATTCAGATCAGTCGAATGAAACATATTAATTCTTCTTAGATACCAAAACAGGACCGCAGAGTAACAAATCGTCGACATTTAAAACTCTCACCTACGCTAATGGAGACGCGCATGAAGGAGAATGGAGTAATGAGCAACAAAATGGAAAAGGAACCTACCACCTCGCCAGTGGGGAAAAGTACACAGGTGATTGGGTCGATGAACAGAGAACAGGTCAAGGCGTTTCTACTTGGGCCAATGGTAATCGATATGAGTAGAACTATTCACAAATATCTTTTCCTGATCTGATGTTGTGCTCTTTATATTTAATAGACTGCTTGATCAAATCCGTGAACAACTCATGGGACACTGGAAGAATGGCAAGAAGAATGGGAAAGGAACCTATTACTATACCAGTGGGGAAAATTACACGGGTGATTGGGTCGACGACCAGAGAACAGGTCAAGGCGTTTTAACTTGGGCCGATGGGGAACGATATGAGCAGAACTATTCACAAATGTCTTTTCCCGATCTGATGTGATGCTCGTACTATTTGATAGATTGGTTGATCAAATCCGTGAACAACTCATGGGACACTGGAAGAATGGCAAGAAGAATGGAAGAGGGACGATTTACTTTGCCAATGGGAACAAGTACACAGGTGATTGGGTCGATGACCACATAGTAGGTCAAGGCGTGTATACTTGGACCAATGGGGATCGATATGAGTAGAACTATTCGCAAGTGTCATTTCCTGATCTGCTGAGATGTTGGTTGTATTTGATAGACTGGTTTATCAAATCCGTGAACAACTCATGGGACAGTGGAAGAATGGTAATATGCATGGGAAAGGAACCTATTACTATGCCAGTGGGGAAAATTACACGGGTGATTGGGTCGATGACCAGAGAACAGGTCAAGGCGTTTTAACTTGGGCTGATGGGGATCGATATGAGTAGAACTATTCACAAATATCTTTTCCTGATCTGATGTGATGCTCGTTGTATTTGATAGACTGGTTGATAAAATCCGTGAACAACTCATGGGACTATGGAAGAGTGGCAAGATGAATGGAAGAGGGACGATTTACTTCGCCACTGGCAACAAGTACGCAGGTGATTGGGTCCTTGACCAGAGAACAGGTCAAGGCGTTTTTACTTGGGCCGACGGGGATCGATATGAGAGAACTATTCGCAAATGTCTTTTCCTGATCTGATGTGATGCTCGTTGTATTTGATAGACTGGTTGATAAAATCCGTGAATTACTCATGGGACAATGGAAGGACGACAAGATGAATGGAAAAGGAATCTATCACTTGGCCAGTGGGGAAAAGTACACAGGTGATTGGGTCAATGACCAGAAAGCAGGTCAAGGCGTTTCTACTTGGGCCAATGGTAATCGATATGAGTAGAACTATTCACAAATATCTTTTCCTGATCTGATGTTGTGCTCTTCATATTTAATAGACTGCTTGATAAAATCCGTGAACAACTCATGGGACAATACAAGGAGAGCAAGAGGAATGGAAGGGGAACATTTTCCTATGCGAGTGGGAACAAATACACAGGTGATTGGGTCGATGACCAGAGAACAGGTCAAGGCGTTTTAACTTGGGCTGATGGGGATCGATATGTGTAGAACTATTCGCAAATGTCTTTTCCTGATCTGATGTGATGCTCGTTGTATTTGATAGACTGGTTGATCAAATCCGTGAACAACTCATGGGACACTGGAAGAATGGCAAGAAGAATGGGAAAGGAACCTATTACTATGCCAGTGGGGAAAATTACACGGGTGATTGGGTCGATGACCAGAGAACAGGTCAGGGCGTTTTTACTTGGGCCAATGGTAATCGATATGAGTAGAACTATTCACAAATATCTGTTTTTGATCTGATGTGATGCTCGTTGTGTATGATGGACTGGTTGATAAAAACCGTGAACTACTCATGGGACAATACAAGGACAGCAAGAAGAATGGAAGAGGGACGTTTTACTGCGCCAGTGGGAACAAGTACGCAGGTGATTGGGTCGATGACCAGAGATCGGGTCAAGGCGTTTTTACTTGGGCCGATGGGGATCGATATAAGTAGAACTATTCACAAATGTCTTTCCTTGATCTGATGTGATGTTCGTTGTGTATGATGGACTGGTTGATAAAATCCGTGAACAACTCATGGGACAGTTCAAGGACAGCAAGATGAATGGAAGAGGGACGTTTTACTATGCGAGTGGGAACGAATACACAGGTGATTGGATCGATGACCAGAAAGCCGGTGAAGGCGTTTTCACTTGGGCCAATGGGGAACAATATGTGCAGAACTATTCACAAATGTCTTTTCTTGATCTGATGTGATGCTCGTACTATTTGATAGACTGGTTGATAAAATCCGTGAACAACTCATGGGACAATTCAAGGACGACAAGAGGAATGGAAAAGGGACGTTTCACTATGCAAACGGTACAGTTAAAAAGGGGCAATGGTCAGACGATATCTTAGTTGGATGAGCTGATCTGTATTCATTTATCACGTGGGATGAGTATGGGAACATATTGTAATTGTCTGTGTTTAGCATGAATAACATAAATGAAATTTTATTTAGAAGGATGTGCCAGTTGTGTACTTTATATGAAGATTGAAGAAATAAAATTACGCAGGGTGAAATTCCAATGTGTTAGAGAATAAGTATTAAGCAGGTCATCTGTAGCTTAGTATTTTTTCACAAACCTACAATGGAGTAGATTGTAAACACACGAGGCAGATGTCTAAGAAGATGTTTGAGGGTGTGGGCTGCCCACAAAATGTAGTATAACGTATAATAATTAGCGCGTTTAACTGATTTTGGATGTGAAATGGATGTTTAATTGGGATTCTGGATTGTAATAGTAAGCGTTAGAACTAGAAACCCACACCAACATTTGCACGTCCCCGAATGTCGATACTCAATACAATGAATCCATGAATTTAGTTTTAGACAATATTGAATTAATGGTAAAATGTAAGTTAAGTTGCATAAACAAGTTCTATCCAGTATTTATATTTATTACTTTTTCAATGTGCTGCTCAACGGTCAGATGAAAAAACAAACTGTGTTGTTGCACCTGAAAGCTTTTTTTCTCTTGAAATGAAATAAATTTATGAACTCAGAAACGATGAAACCAGAAGAAACACAATAGCTTCAATCTCAGTCCGAATCTCAATTCTGTTAATTCTTTTATGATCTGTGGTCTGGTGTAATAGATTGACGTAGTATCATAGGTTTGTTCCTCAGCTACACTTCGTATATACACACGCACTAAGAATTAAGATTCTAATTTATTTTCAATTCAAAAACACTAACTAAGAAACGTGCTAAAGAATTATGGATGTATTAATAAAAAATAATATGGATGTCACTACGTTTGTATAAGTCACTACGAAGGCTCAGCATGGTAGCGATACAAAGGTGGGAAGTGCAGATTTGGAACCTCCAGTACCTCAGCACCTGTTCGGCACCTCAGCATCTACTCGACAACTCAGCACCTTCTCAGCACCTTAGTGCCGATTTGGTGCTTGGAACCTGCACTTTCCCCCTTGGGTGATACATGGAATGACTATCTTGTATAAAGGTTATTCCTTGTGCTCTATTGTCTTAAAATGAATCTTCATCTTCAAGTTTGTATCTTGTTGTTTATGGTACAACTGTAGTTGGACGTTTACCAAGCAATCTTTCAATTGTAACTTATACATAAATTTTCAAAAAATCGTTTTTAATGTAAAACAGCTTTATTTTCTATTTCACTTGAAGTACAATGTCATTTTTTCTTATTCATCTCTCGTTTAACAGCGTTACGGTCTCACTCAAAGTATTAGATATGAACCCAGGTGAGTTATCTTACGAAAATCATAAATCAGTTCTTCCTTTTTTTCGAAAACATCTCTTGTGTGTAAAATTGTTTTTTCAATGAGAAAAGAATGAAAATCTAATTGTTTGAAAATTTGTATTATAAAAATTAAAGCGAAGATTTTCAGCAGCGAGTTACGCTAAACTCCTGGAACAAATTCAACGATGTGAAAAAGAACAATTATGCCACATAAACACAGTCATATTCTTTCTGATAGTTGATCTTTCTTTGAAACACGTTACGCTGTGAGCAAGCTCAACCATGATGAGTCTTTTTTGCAAAAGAAAAGATTCACCCAATGTATCTATTGTTCTTTTCAACAAATTAAAATTGCAATATATTTAAATTATATTTAATATACACAAAGCGTGTGTATTTCTTAATGCATAAGTGTGCTGAATCGTTGTAGCTTTAGAATTGACGACACAGTCATCGAACACTAGACCACGGATCATTAAAAATCATAAACATCATCTTACCAAGTTTGCCTCAGGATCCTAGCTCAGCTCTCGATCATCCCCCTTTTTCAGAATTTTCAGTCTCACATGATACTATTCAGTACGTCACCATATGCTTCTGACCATTCGTCTTTTTGTAAATCATAAGGGCAGGATCCTACCAGGATGCTATCATAATTCTGCTTAAAATGTTTTAGACTTAGGAGTAATAGTGAAAAATATCTCAAAATTTTCTCAATTGTTAGGTAAGATCTGACCTGCAGTGAATCTCTGAAGCATTTCTGCAAGACACCGGCAGCAGGTCACAGCAGTTGTTGTGGCTATACGTTAACATAAGACCAATTGCAAATAAGCCACAATCAGAATAACTGAAAGCTGCTCAATCGACCATCTCCGATTTGGCTCATTTTCACGTATGTATTAAAGGAAACTGTTTAATGATGTTTAGCGCTGACCCCATCAGAAGATATTTATTCGTTGATTTTTTATTGCAAACTTTATGAAATGCCCCAAAATTCTTCGTAGAGTGCGATTCGTTTGTTGTTTTGAATGTATTCCGAGAACAGCTATAAAGATTGAGTTCAAACTACATAGAAACATTTATCGCTGGTGATACTATGAGTGGATAAGACATTGCAAGTGAAATGCTTGCATCGTAGGTTTTCTGTAAATACCCTTTGGGTGAGCCAAAATGTCGATCTTCACTATTTCTGTGGACCTATATCTGGCGACGAGTAGATGTTGGAGTCTTGAAATTATTATAGTAGAAGGTTCTCAATAGCATATCATAGCAATGAAAATCGCAGCCAGCTTGCTGGAACGAAGTGTTCGTTTTTGGCAACCAGCGAAAAATCTGATTTCTGCTAAAATCGAGATTTCGGTCCTGGAAGACACATCTTTCGTGTACCACTTGGTGAAAAAAATCAGCGTGCGATCTCTATGAGAGCTTTGGCCATCGACGCTGCGCGGTAAGACCCAATGTGTGCCATGTAACTTTTAGGGGAAATTCTAAGGAGCGATAAGAAAACGAATTAATCCTCACACTTACTTAACTTTTCAGGGATAAAACGATGGGAATAAAATGAAGCATGTGTTCATTTTCGAGATCCGGGAGGCGAGGCAGGAGGACTTCTAGTTGTGGTGAAGAATAACTGGTATATAGGGCTGGCTTTTCTGTATTACGTTAGTAAATAATTAAAACACGTATCATATTTTGAATTAGATTTAATAAGTGAACAAAGCTGTGTGTTTCGAATTGTTTTTTCCCTTTTTTCATTTTATCGAAAAATCACCCTAGTTCCCTCCAGAAGTTTGGACAAAAAATGATCCTCATGAAAATGTACTCATTATGAGTTAAAATTTCTCCAGCTAGTCTCCTTCTATTATTTCACAAGTTAATGCATTGTTGTTGTCTGTTAAAATGTGTTTTTCGCCAGATCCATTTTTGGCCAAAAGTAGTGGAGGGGAATAGGGTGTTTTTCGATAAGATGAAGAAAATGAAAAAAGGATTCGAAACACATGAGCTCAGCTCAGTTATTGAAGCTGATTATAAATATGATATGAGCTTTAATTATTTACTAACGTAACACCGAAAAACTAACCCTATATACCTTTATTGCAAGAGGAAAACATCATTGTTTTTAGTTTTTGCGGCTTTCTGGATAAATGCAAGCTGGGATAGTCTTACGTCGAATATCAACAGATATAAGGCCTGAAGGAGTTTCTAGGAGTACAAGAAAAGCTCATACAAACTCATTGGTTAGATAGAAAATTTTATAAATTTAAAACGCAGCCTAAATAAGCTTTTGCGATGAGAAAAGCTTCGCAACAATCCAAAGAGACTGTTAATTTTGAGTTGTCCTTGAATTTATGAATAGCATTAGGGAGTAGTTAGGAGAACGAAAAGTAGTTAGAAAGCTCTATTGAAACCAATCGAAATTCTCAGAATTTCACGAAAAACAGCGCATATAAGGCTTGCGGGAAATTATTCCGTAAAATTCAGTAACAAATGTGAAAATGTTTTATTCACCACTAACCCACGAAAAACACTAGAGAGTACTTAGGAGTACAATAAAATTTGCACAGAATCAGATATTGAGCAGATGGCTAAAAACGAAAACTTCGTTCCAGCAGGGCGGGACTTCTGTGCTATGATATGTCGTTGAGATTTTTCTACGATAACAAAATAAAGACTCCAACATCTGCTCGCCGCTAGACATAGGTCCACAGAAGTAGTGAAGATCAACATTTTGACGCATCCAAAGGGGATTTACAGAAAACCTACGGTACAAGCATTTCACTTTCAATTTCTTCCAGTCATAGGATAACCAGCGGTATGGGTTTTTATCAAGTTTCAGTTCAATCAGTATAGCTTTTCTCGTGATACTGGCTCAACAACAAACGGATTGAACTCGACCATGGATTTTGGGGCATTTCGTAAAATTTGCATAAAAAATCAACGGATGAATATTTTTTGTTGGGGTCAGCGCTAAACATCATTAAACAGTCTCCTTTATCACAAACGTGAAAATGAACCAAATCGGAGCTGGTCGATTGAGCACGTTAGATTCTGGCCTACGTACAATGGCTCTTATCATAAATTTTTGAATTTATGTATAACATTTGATCAAGTATGCTCGAGTCACTTTGCTCGAAGAAAATGGATTTCATCTTTATATCTCGTCGATGCAATATTTCATCATATTCTGGATTTTCCTACATTTGCTTTTTCTCATTATCGTGCGCTCTTGGTCTACTGTATCGATTGGCCCGTCAGCCATAAATGATGCTCATCATGCATTCAATTCTGCTAATTTAGTCAATCTTTATACCTTTTCACCAGTTCAATTTAATGAAATAGCTTTCGTCCTATATCTGCTAATCTTCTGCGACATGTTTTAATAAATGAAAACAATCTGTAAAAGTAGTATCAATGATTAATGTACAGAATCAATTGTTCTCAGCTTTACGCACAATAAATAATCATATTCATTCTTTTCCTGGATGAAGAGTATATACAAGATACAATGCAGTTTATTTGAAACCAAATGCAACAGAAGAACCAGTTTGTGATAAGCAGCTAAAAATAATTCACCACCTCAATTTCAAGTAAGCAAATCTTTTTTCTTGTTATTTAAAACTACTATTGTTAGAAAGAGAAATTATCATTTTATGCCGAGTAAAGTAGCATAAAAACAGCACCCCATTATGATTATATTTATGGAAAGCATGGCCTGAGGTTCTATAAGAATCCCCGTTTATTGTGTGAGAAATATAATGTAATTGCTCAAGTGACTCTAAAAGAAAGAAAGAAAACCTTTTTTCATATTTTTCGATCAGTTTTTTGAAAGACAATATGGCAGAGTTGTTATTTGATTTTAGCCTAGATTTTTAGAATATCGAGCTGAGGGACTATCTAGAAATGTTTGAAAATGAAGTTAAAATGTTCATGATGATTCTGGCGTATTCGAAAATATATTCTTCTTATAGTCAAAGTATATTTTATATGAAATCAGTAATAAAAAGTAGTCAACTCGAAAAGATGGTTGCTGGCACAAAGCCTATATGGCATCTAAGTAGATATTGGCCAGATTATCGTACCCTCCAGCTTCGTACGGTAGGGTACTAGATAATGTTAAATACGTTTCTGGATGGAAGATTCTTTCAATTTGGTTACACAAAAAATAAAGGTTAATTTCGTGCATATATGCACGTACGACTCATCTAAATGATCGTAATCTGATGGACCTCTGGCCAAATCTGAAGATTATCAACTGTTTTTATATAAATAGCGCTACTGTCTGATTTGACGTAGCATGTTATATTCATACAAGTATTGATCATTTTCAAGAATATGAATAAAAGTCATACAACTTCAGATTCCTGGTTTAATAGCTGGATATACCTCTTGATTCCATGCGTCAGTCAATTCTTGAATGTTTATATAATCAATATTGTATAGATGCAATATCACTTCAACCAAAAATCTATCAACCCAGAGCATGGAACCGATGTGGGCGGAATTCGGTTATAACTGTGTGTGGGGATACTTGAAAAGAAAAACCAGTCCGTCTTCTGCACCCTTTGCACGGCTTCCATTCGCTCAGTTTACCTGTGAAAGATTCTAAAAGCTCAGTATTCATGCCATGTGGTCACCTGTACTTCCTAGTTTGTCTTCTTCTGATATATTCTTCATCCACATTTGCTCTTTGTATGATCGCAGCCGCTCGCAGGGGAGACGTTATGGTCATTGATGGGATTTACCATCATAATCTTCTAAAAGCGATGTCAAAAGTAGCCTCTTGTGAAAAATAGAGCCTATTATAAGTTCTTTCTTATCTGACGAAAATGAATATCATGCATCTTCTTGTATAGCGATAATGGGACTATTTAAACCAGCGACTGTTCAGCGTAATAAAGCCAATCAATATTGTTTGTCCATAACGGTAATGAATGAAATGTACAGAAGAGTCTGTATACTACCAATTGCCATAGTATGGATATCAACAGGCCTCCAGCATAACTCAACAGTATTGCCGTCTACAATCACGTGTCCTGACACACAACAACGCTGTGACGGTAAGTTTTTCTATGATCCTGTAACACAATATTGCTCTGAAATTGTAACTAATATGACATGCATCGATGATGCGTGTGGAGCTGAATGTTATAATTCCTTACACCAAGTCTGTATCAAGGGTACTCTGTCTAATGTTGGTAAAGATCTTTGTGAAGTTAAGTATAACAACAATCATGGTCAAGTTGTTCTACCGCCACAGCTGCAGTGCTACAATACACTTAATCAAAAATATTTAAATAATATAATTTGCTATCAAAATGATCGTATATGCAACGGAAAGTGTATATCATATTCATCATGATTTGACTGTATTCATAAGATTTGTACGAACGATAACGCAATACTGTGCACTGTTCTAAAACGAGATGCACGCATACAATGGTGCATGCTATGATACAGAGTTAGGACTTGAGCATTGTGTCAATGGTTTCCTGCAGTGTATTTCAAACCGCAAAAATGTTCGCTATAATTCAACTACACACGCGCTCGTCTCAATGATACTATCTATAATCGAGGACTAGATGTATTTCTTACTGACTATGATTCATATTTTGGTTGGTCTATTACTCCATCACGTATCCAATGCCATAATCCTTCAAATGAACGATGTATAAATCGTGCACTTTGTTCGAAAAGTGGTACTTGCAACAGGTAGAGTATTATTGGATCTGATACATACAATCAATTATGTGACTATGACATGCATACAATTTGTAATGTTACTAGCACTTATGAATATTATCATCGATGCCAAATACACATATGCAATGCGTATTATTTGATACAATGATTCGTCAGCGCATCAATGGAGTTGTTGCAAGTATTGATGGAACATATGGCAATCAGTGTTACGATTCTGATTATGTAGTCTGTGACAATGAAAGTCTTTGTCAGGTGGGTAATGAACTATGTGAAATAAAATATGACCGTTATTCAAGCGAAACTATTGTATCATCTCGATTAAGATGTTTTGATCTGTAGTAATAAGCAAGCTTTGATTATACATTTTGTTATAATGGCAGTGTATGTGAAGAACATTGTATAATTGTATATAATTCAAATTGTCAAGTGTGTGCTAATGGTGCAATATCTAATGTTCCAAATTCATATCATAATTATAAGCCAAATCAGATTCCTTTATGTAATGGCTCATGCTTTGATGCTCAAAGTCCACCTATTGAGCATTGCGTTAGGAGTGCTTTGAAATGCATATCAAGTTGTTCTAGCGTTTGTTATGATGTAACTGCCCATATTTGTATCAACAAGACTATATGTAACGTTAACCAAAATCTTTGCCAAACCTATTATAGACGCGTTCGTTATGATCCTCTAATGCACAAATGCTTGAATGATACGCCATGTGACATCGGATATGATTGTTGCTATACTCGAGGTTGAGTATGGGTATCTGCGATTTGATTGAGTCTTCTCTACAACTGAACAATCCACATTTCATGTCGATCGAACCATGGTTTTAGTTTTTTCTGAAAAAAATGTTTATATCGAGAAATAATCGAGATAAATGGACCAATCAAAGTACATGAACGCCCGTAGATAATTCGATACTGAATCGATGATTCACCTGGATTTGACCGTATACTTAAAGAAAGAAACAAAAACAACTCTAGTATTTATTATAGATAATAATGAATCAATGCTTAGCGATATCTAGCGACAATTAATTTTTGAAAAGGACAACATTTCGATAATATGGATAAGTCGAAATGGTGAATAGACAGACTATTGAATGTTCGTATGATTTCATTCTTTTCCCATATGCATGCTAGATACTGAATGAAAGATCGAAATAACTAACGAGGAAGTTTGCTCACCTGCAGAACGTTGTCTCATCTCATACTCGGACTATATGATCAAGTCTTTATAAGGTTAAGAAAATTATTAAAAACTTTGGGTTCACAGCCTTCTTATCTTAGGATTTAATATTATACATATTCGTTACCATTCACGTCATATCAAAGCAAAGAAACGGTATATTTTTTAGCTACAAGTTTTCTTCTTTAGCTGCAGAATAATGGTACTGAATCAATCTAACGATATCTTTAGAGCCACAGAACATGTTGAATGAAAAAATTTGAAATGTGATGTAGGAAAATGTAGGTTCTATGTTCTACAAAGAACAATTTTTCGACACGAACATAGACTCGAACTCATTTATGCTCTTCTTAACAGAGACCGAAGCGAATAGAAAATTTCGATTGTATTTGATTCCTTTTCGGTCTCTGTTTCTTAATGTCATTGATATTTACCTGCAATCAAAATATGAAGTCAAATGTAGCTCCGATAAATTAGGGATGCTCCGTTGTGAGTTTTGTTGGAATAATATTAAGAGAATCATGATTTGATTTCAGATTAAATATAATAAATCTTCTGGACATCAATATTTTATTGTGGCTGAAAATCGTTCTGAAGCACCACAAATAAATAATAAGGTACAATCAATACTGAAAATATAGTTAGTCAGCAAAAACAAATTCCTCTTTCGTTTTAGTTGACATCATTATCAAAAGATGAACTAATTGAGATAATTCATGCATTTCAAACTGAGAAAGCAACAGAAAAAGCAATTTATATATCTAATGAAAAGGAATAGGTAATTAAAGAAATCTTTTATTTCTATAAACTTTTAAGAATAGCTGATAGATGGTGCGTAGTTCGTCGAATAGAAGAACTGTTTGTAAAAACGATGTAGATGAAAGAATTCAATTCCCTTTGCTTCAAGTTCTTTTGGGGAAACCTGTATTGGAAAGAAACATTAGTATATATAGAGCAAAATATTGATTTTCATCACTTTTACAAGCAGCTATTTGCCTATAAAGGAACTGGTTCATCAATTAGGTTTTATCAAAAGAATTGTTCAACACTTTTTTCCAACTAAAGTTGAATTTCCAAACGTCTCAAATACATACAAGGCAAGCGATAGTGCACAGAGTGCGAACAGAAATCATCCTTTTCTTCCTATTAAAGCCAATTACTCATCAATTATATCCGGCAGTCGAGATAAAATTGGGATTCTATTGTTTCGAAAATAATTAATGTTCGACTAATACATGAAAGTAAAATATTTCTGTGCATGAGTCACCATGAAATTATCTAAAACTAAAACACAATACTATTTTCGATAATATACTTTCCTTCGATTAGCATAAATGTACAAACTAGCTTTGTGAAGGAAAGCTATCCATCCTTTAAAAAAGCCTTTTTCTCAGTCTCCCACAGTAACTTTATTTTTAGAGAATTTCATAGTGACGATAAATTATTGCCTAAATACAGAACTCGACGTTTAATCTTGACTCTTTGATAATCAGAAAAATTGTCTAATTCACCAATTTATTCACTTCAGAAAGCGTCAGGAGAAACAAACAAAATTTAGCCTACTAGTTTACTTTAAGAATGACTCACTGCTTTTATTCAATTCCAATTTGAATAAGATTCCTGTGAAACTAGATATAAATTTAGAGCGTTATAAAATAGTTTCTGTCGCAAGTTGGTTTTAGAGAAGATCATCCAATAGTCTATCTTCTCTAAAATGCTGAATAAATGATATTTATATGTACATACACAATTCGCTTCTTTACACTCGTCTAACTGTCCTTACATTTCATATTCTAGTAAAAGTAATTAAAGATCAAAACGAAATTGTAGCGTTCTTTTATTCATTTATATGCTAGCAATCGCAAGTCGTACGATCATTAAAATATTGTTGTTTTTTTATTACAGAAACCGCCAAACGTTTTATTACATAAACGATCAAATACGACTGTTAATTCTTCTGAGCTTACTGAAATACAAATGGAATCATCTGATACGGAATCTTTAACACATGATCATAAAGAAAAAATAAAAATCGGTGAGTGTTGAGTTCGAATTACGAGGGAGCCCATCCAATTGATAACCGCTGTTTGAGCTCATAATTTCCTCATAGGTAGGGCTTATAGTGTAGATAAAGCCCAAAAAGAATTGGTGTCATCAGATCCTGCTTCTCGAGTTATGGTTATTTTACTGAGTTCTCTTATTTCTATCTGAAAATTCTCCCAATAATGGAGCGCATGCTTCTTAGTGTATTGGAAAAGTTTCGATTCAAATGGATAAGCTTTTCTTAACATTAAAATAATTCAAAAATGGACTATTTTCGGAACTTTTCATAGAAAGTAGTGGATTTTCGCAAACGTACTATCTCGGAAGAGAACCACTTGTTAGAGCTGAAACTTTCAAGATATATTAGAAGAACGACAAGTTCTATTATTGGGAGAATTTTTCCATACTATACCTAGCAACAGACTAAAAATTTAGCAGAATAGCCGTAACTCTAGAAGAAAGATCTAATGGCACGAAGCCTTTTAGGATTTTTTCTACACAATAAGTCTTGTCTATGAAGAAAATATGAACTTAAACGATGGTTATCACTTGGGTGGGTTCCTTCGTGACGTTTTGTTTTGTAAAGTTGTTTCATTGAACAAAGCTACAATTGAACGTAATTTTTTTTCTTTGAGCAAAGTATTAGTTTGAATTTTCAGATGAACAAGTAGACGTCATTTTATGTAAACAAAAAAGGAAAAGGAATTATATGTGCATCCCATCGTGAAGTTCAATAGAAGCTTCAGAGATCAAAAAAGAAATACTTTGGCTTTGGCAGATTTTTAAGAACTCTTGGCCATCAAAAGGAGCTGTTTTATTAGTTTAGTCTACTGAAACATTGTGAGCATATAAAATGGAGTATATTTGATACTTTTGAAGCAGCTCAAATGTATTTTGGCAGAATTATATATCTTTCTTGTTCTGATCGAATTAATCAAAAACACCTTTACTCAATTTTTGTAAGTTTTGTTTGATTGTTAACTTGTTTTGAAAATTAGTCTAGTCAGGAGGTTTAGCCTGATCAACAATCAACCCTTTCAAGCATTTTTGAAGGTATCAGAACGAACAATGTCGAAATTTTAGAGCTTCTGTAAAATGACCTGCTTCGTCTAAAACTTGTAAGATAAAACGTTTGTTCACACCTAGTTTTGTAGGGAACACTCTGGGCTATCTACTAATCTAAAAGCGACAGTAGATTGCTATGAAAGTGTTCAGGAATCCAGCTTACTTTTTGAAAGATTCTTTAAAAAACCCACCTTTAGGATTTTAGTCAAAAAGAACATTTTCTCGATGGTTTTGCCTATCAAATGTTGAAACTCGTAGAACTCTGTATTCTTTCTATCAAAAATTCATTCAAAAAAATGCGAGTGCCTTGAATTCTGGAGGCGATAGTAGTATCAAAAAAGAAACGAAACAAGATTCCATGTCTTGAAGACAGTACGCTTTCTATTTCTGAAAACATAAAATATTCAGTCATGTTTATTCTTTTTCACACTCTATTCATCATTTATTGAACTATCTATCTAACTTAGGTCAGTTAATGTTGGCAGCTATTATGAATATTACACATAAACTGATCTTTAACATAGGAAAACATGATAAGGAAGATTAATCATGTGATCTTAAGTTTGTGTTTTGTGCCGCTACAGTTTTATCTTGTTTTTTTTATTGGTCCATCTTATTTGGCTTTTTATGTTGCATTTGCGAGTTTACGAAATAAATTTATCCATGTTTTGTTGATAATTCATTTGATGTTAATAAATGATCATCATTCATATCATCGTTAAAGGATTCAATTTCTTTCGTTCTTGTTGAACAACCCATTTTTGTACCATTATCATCTTCTTGTTCATAATTCAATGTTGGTGAGATAAAACCATCATCTGATTGTTGATCTTCTGTTGCCGTTGTACATGTTGAAAAATCATTAATGCCCGAACCCTCTCCGAAAAACTCATTTTTGTCAAAAAATTTACTTTTAAGATAATCATACAAGGATGATACCTAAAGTGTCTACTTTAGATATTCATAAAAAGTTTCCCATAGTTTCAAAGGTCTCAAAGAGATGCACTACATGTTTCTGAATTGTTTGATTTTATTTGCTCCTATTGTTCGGGTTCTTGACAAGGGTGTTTTCTAAATTGCAAATTGATTGATTTATTTTTTTATTTAGCTTCAATTTCATTGCTATTTAACTAATGAACTTGTTATTGTGCAATATGTTTGTTTGATTCAATGCACCCTTTTTCTTTAATTATTACTGGTTATTGAAAAAGTTAAACTCCAAATCCTTGCTGGCCTAATTGCTTTAGTTATGGTTTAGGTTGAACGGACTTTAATTGAACAACTGAAAATACTTTTCTTTTTCTTAACGATTTGTCTAACTTTTTTCAATTTTCTTTTTGGGATTAAAATATAAATATTGTGTGTTAAACTTTATTGGTACTATTATTGGTACTTATTGGATGTCTTTAATTACTATTCTTCTTCAGCGATTAGTATTGATAGTCTTCTCATTGTTGTTTGTAGCTATAAACATACATCAATTTTAATGGAAATTTATTCCATTTTTACGTCATTAATTTATTCTAGAAACGCGTTCATATATAATCTGATCATTATTTCTAATAATCGGTTGAATACTGTATCATATTTATTGACATGTGCTTAAATGAATTTCTATTGTGGTATAATGAATGGATTTGAAGGAATTTTGCTTTTCAATAAAAATAGAAATACATATAGCTTCTTCTTTTTCAAAGGTTAATTTCATATTGAAAAAGATCTAAAGTCAGACGAAATACGTAGTTATATACTACTTCAGATTGATTAAGCTGGAAAATTACTACCTTTAGGTTGCTCTGCTAAGAAGATGCTTCAATTGTCTTTCAAATGCTAAATCAGAAACAGAAAATATTGGAAAATACTGGCGGTTTTTTCCTTGATCTATGTCAATTCTAACATATTTTCAAGCTCTCTAAGCACATATTCTTTTGATAATCTGATTCTGACGCTTCCAATTAAACTTGTCGTAATATTTGTTTTTAGAATAGGCACCATTGTATACGAAAAAGTTACCCTTTGTTGATTTCAAAACCATTCTATAGTAATAATCAATTATGGTAGAGTGAAGCTACTTCAATTAGACAATGTTTCGTTAACGGATTAAATATTATTCATATAAAAATGTCTCTACAAGTAATTATCATACAGTGACACAAATTAGATTGTGGGATTAACATTAGTACTAATTAATGCTAGTGATAATGCTAACACAACACCCTAAGATGTCAACTTTATATTTTCATATTTTTTTATCTCCTCATGTTATTCAGAGAGAACCGACGGAAAAAAATTCGCTAAAACAACGCGGTTAAATGCGTTTTTGAAAACCGCGGTTTGGAATGGTATTTCGAAACGCAGGAGTCAGACCGTTTATTCGTCTTTCCAAAAACAGTAAAAACCGCGGTTTTTTCAAGACGCGGTATTAAAAAAGCGCATTAACGATCTGACTCCCGCGGTTTTTGGAAACCGCTAAATATCGGGATTTCTTGACAGCGCGGTAAAGAGCGGTTTTTTAGGATGTACTTAAACTGTGAAAAAAATTAACCAAAATTATTTACACTTTCATAGTATTGCTTACTAGCTTCTTGGTACAGGTAATTTATATAGGAAACTGTCATTGTTGTGGGTGTACATCTTCTTGCCACAGACACACCCATAACGAGAACCACCCACACCCACACCTACACCTACTCTGCTTGGTATTGAACGGATTGTTCATCAAGTTGTACCAACGATTCTCATCGGTTTCTTTAGTCCTGCACTGTTTCTAAGAGTTATATTTGCTCGACAAAGGTTACGACAATCAATCGAATGGAAGAAGTATTGAAGAATGATCATACAACTGCTGAGCACACCCACCATCTATTTGATGTTTACTACACCATTCTCACTCGATCATATTGCACAGGCTGCAGGAGTACCACCCATGTTTACAAAAGACGTTTATACGAACGTTTTAACTTACTGGACGTTTGGCGTTCCTATATTTGTGCCATTTGTTATTTTATTGTCATTTCCGAAAGTCAAAGAAAAATTCAAACCACTGCTCAAAATGTGCGGCTTAGGTCGAGTGGTGTCAACCACTTGAAGCAACGTGCATTGGATTAAAACGAATTTGATATCAAGAGGAGAAGAAGATCAGACACTCTATTCATACTTAAAAGACTATGCACATACATGCGGACTTTATAGACCAAAGTCAAACATATAGTGAGCAATGTCTAGAAATTAGTTGCTATTCAGAAGTAACAGTTCAATTAAAGTCCTTTTCATTTCGACACGATAATTTACGTTATACATTCTTTTATTTACTTGTTAAATAGTCATCAAATCATCTTCAGGATTTGGTGTAATCATGAAAGTAGGTGCATAACTGAAAGGTGTGCCCCTTCTGGTGTCATTTTCAGCGGTAGATTTCGTTTTTCAATCTCGTATAGGAGACTATACGTATTACTATCGTTTATGATAGATAGAGTCCATCTGTATCTCATGAATTCAGTAAGTAATGCATCAATACTATCATTCATCAAAATTTTACCGTTTTCAAAAGAAATCAGAGACTAAGCAATTTAGAAAATTTAATCATGGGATTCTAGATACACATTATTTGTTTGGTTGCTTTTATTTGTTTTTGCTTCTGACATACAATCATTCTTCATCAAAATGAAATTTAGAAAATACATTTTCAATGATATCGCTCAGTGTCAATTGACCGTATTAATTTTGTTTTTAGCAATAAAATTTTATTTATCATTATATTATGATAATCCGGTAATGACAGAGTTCTTCATTAGTTTCATTCATCTCTGATGTAAAAGAACTCAAATGAATATGATTAAAATTTGCGAAGAAAAGATATTGACGTGTAAGTGTGGGTAGGGACGATCTTTTATCTTTGTTTTCCTTTATACTAAAGGAATGAAACCTTTATCTTTAGAAAATAAATGATAAGTTCGTTTTTCAATTATTTATGTTCATATTCTAAAAATAAAGGATTCACTTACCTTTACTTGGTAAAGTAACATTGAATGATCACCCACTAGTGTGGCGTGTGGCTATTTGTAATTCGAACCCATACCCGCACTCATACGAAAATTGATCATATGAATTGAACTTCTGTCCGATGAAATTTCAGCGACTATTCTTGGCAATAATCCGAACAGGATTTGACTTGATCGATTCATTTAATATCAAAGAATTAGACATGGGATAACTTGGAAGCTCACCCTCCCCACACGATTCAAGGAAAACATTCTTATTAGGAACAAGGATACAACCATTTTGAACAAAACAATGGTTTTCCTTCGCTATCGTGAATCTGCTCTTAAAAATTTCTGCCTAAATGTTTATTTGAAACAAAATATTTGTCTGGACAAATTGTTGCAATTCGAAACATTATCAACGCAGCTGCTGTATAAATTCTTTTCCCCATCGAACTGGTCAATGTCACGTTCATTCTGAATGTTTACTCTTAATAAACAATTTACGCGCTCTGATCATCGAAATAGAAATATTCTTCCTCGCTCGATATTTAATCGTGGATCATGAGGGGTAAAGGTTTTCTATTAGGGACTTGACTTCAGTGCAGTATTTATCTTTAAGGTATTTGCAAATACTTGTCTAATCTGGTTGGAAAAGGCTTCTACCAATCATTATGATACATACCGATGGTGCAATGATCTGTTATTCTTCTTTCTCTACAAGCACCTTTTTTCTTTCTATCTAACGACAAAACATTCACCATTCATTCGGCTCTATACGACAAGATCATATGCGGTTCTGATATAACTCATACTGATCATGTTTTCTCTGTTCTTTTTCTATTTATCTGCTTATTTTAGCAAGAATATGACTAATGGACGCCTTTTTTTAGAAACAATGACATGATAAGATTCTTCGAAAATACAACATTATAAAAATGATTGAAACTATGAGATTTTTGGTACTCTCTGAAGCTTCATGGATACTATAAAACGATAAGGAGCTATTTGTTAAAAAATAACTTGATTTTATACTTCCTTTCTCTTCTATACGCAAAAAAGTCAGAGTAATGTAGATTCCTCGACAAAGAATCGAACTTCATGTGCCCTGGTAGTATGCCAGGTGCTAAACCACTCAGCTACGAGACGCAAGCCAAACACGCGCATTCTTTCGATTTGTTTGCTTACAGAAGAGAAAGGAAGCATAAAATCGAGTTATTCTTAAACGTCATTGATTGCACCACTTATCTGTAAGATCTGTTGGGAATATTCCGTTATTACGCATTATTTCTGTTCTTTGAGCTGGTATTTGCCAATCATAGTTGTTTTACAAGTCCATAAGTATTCTTCGATTTTTTTTAGTATTCACGTTATTATTTATCGAATAATGCAAATGAATCGCTATCGACTAATTCTTCTTCTCATTAGTCTATTATGGATTCCTATCGAGGCCGTATCGAATTCAAACGATAAAACCGATCTCCTTCCACAATCAATCATTGAATTAAAAAAATATTATGAAGTGGTGGAAAATTTAGAACAACGTGGTGTTTTAACAGAAACTGAAGCAACGAAAGAAAAACAGTTGTATATCGAATATGGATCAAAACTCACTGGAAAAGACAAATTATTAACAATCCAAGAATTTCTGGCGAGCGATAAACGTGAATCGATTATTTCATTTTCCAATGTCGTTGCTGTTCTAGCTGGAATTATTGTTTTTATCGCCGGATCAATTTTAATAACAATTTTTGTCTTACCAAATTTAACTGATATTCCAATCGATGTTTGGGAAAAATTGTTTTATTTTCTTGCTTTTTCGTTGATGCTTTTGAGTAATCATTCATGGTTAGTCTTTCTTGGTTGTTTGGTATTCTTAGCTGCATTGTCGTTGACATTTACATTGCATCATTCTCGTCAACAAGAAAATGTTTCTGAGAAGATATCGTGGATATTATTTTTCACTTGGTCTATCGTTGCTTTGTATCAACAAAATCGTGAAGCTGGGTATTTGGCTATAATGGCATTAGAATCTGCCTTAGGTTTTGTCATTATACAAGGAGACTTGATAACATCGGTTGGATTTGAAGATGAAAAACTCATACCTAGTGGAACATTATCGTCGTTCTGCCTAATAATGATCGGAAGTTTTTTACATTTCACACGAGTGAATTTCTTTACTATTCCATTTACTCGACCATTATTATTCATCGGTACATTTGTCTATTTCATTGGACTTATTATATTATCCTCTCGATTGTATTACAATGAGCGTAAAAATGAAGATTTATTCTGGTTATTACAAGTGGTTTCATTTCTCAGTGGATTAGCATCGGTGTTGTTTGGTCCAATGTTTGATATTCCTTTTATTCAAGGTGTAGGAGGGACGATGTTTGTCTTTTGGTTATTAGAAAAGTATGCTGAAATTGTGTCTTGGGAAACGACATCGACAGTAGCTACTAGTCTATTTGGTTTCGGAGTATTATTATATGGATTCGCTTATTTCTTGCGAGCTTTTCCACAATTTTTCATCTTTAGTAGTTTCGTGACAAAATAAAATTCGTTTTTGATCGTAATGTTGTCGTTTGAGTATTTGCAATTTTATCTATTATTTCAAAAAAGACTATTCATCGGATATTTTTCCTGCACTATGATTAAATAATCTATCATCGTTTGAATCTTATATCGAGAAGAGAGATGAACGAGACAGCTAAAAAAGCCCTCGACACATTAGAAGACCCCGGGTCTTCTATTCTGTCTTATCGCTTATAAG
>OENT01002119.1:0-27782 GCA_900239685.1 Rotaria macrura | reverse complement strand
GAGCTGGAGCTCCCCCACAGCTCCAGCTCTTTGGAGCTTGAGCTAAGCACACCTCTAACTAAAAACAGTTCACATAACGAAAAGCATCACATCCCACAACTCGTCAAGCGCTATCCTCGGGTGTACCCACAACTCTTCATGCGCTATCCTAGGAGGTACCCACTACTCTTCAAGCGCTATCCTAGGGGGTACCCACTACTCTTCAAGCGCTATCCTAGGGGGGTACCCACAACTCTTCAACGATTATCCTAGGAGGGTACCCATAACACTGCTAGGGCTGTCCTAGGGATAGTCATGAGTGTTCGATGGGTGTGTTTTGCCGTTGCCGATCGGAAAGTATTTTTACGGTGTTGGTTAATGGCAGTTGCAATTATTGATTTTGTTTGGGATACTGATCGTATTATTTCGATAAGGCGTGGTATGGACATTGTTCAGGCAATATTTGTGTACTGCCTGTATGATTCGAATAGGTGCTGATATCGATGATGTTCTCTGCGCAATTTTCATGGATTGTTCAGCGCAGATGACCAAAGGAAGATTGCCAAACTCTTAGGCTGAAAATCGGACTGAATCATTTACCTAACTAAGTTTTTCAAGAAGCAGCTCCCATTGAGATATTTAATGAGCGGAGTCCAAATTTTGTATCCATGTGACTCGACCTGTCATTGCTCAAGCTGAAACCAATAGAATTTGAGTTTTTCCAAAATAAGGCCTTGTAGGAAATTCCCGATTGGAAAGGCAGAGTTTTGCACACATTTCGCTTGGAACACTATTAGTCGGTCAGGAGCCACTAGAAGTTGAGATTTTCGGAAAATAACTCCGCATAAGTAGTTTAACGTGGGGAGTATGAATTGCGCGTCTATTATCCTCGAAACCCTGTTGTTAGGTCAGGAAAAAACAGAAATCCGAGTTTTCGAAAATTAGTTCGGTAGGTAATTCGACATAGGGAGTTTGATTTACACATGATTTTTCGAAAAAATTGATTTCTCTTCCCAGATCAATCAAAACCGATATCCGGTACGGACCGTTGAGTGGACGCAGTTATACGGACCGTAAAATCATTAAAATAGAGCCGTATACGGCCGTAATTTTATGATGTTACGGCAAGGGGGAAAAAGCAGACTTCTGTACTTCGGAAGTACCAGGAAGTACCAAGAAGTACCAAGAAGTACCGAGAAGTACCAAGAAGTACCGAAAATTACGAAGAAGTACCAGGAAGTACCAAGAAGTACCGAGAAGTACCAAGAAGTACCGAAAAGTACGAAGAAGTACGAAGAAGTACGAAAGAAGTACCAAGAAGTACCGAGAAGTACCGAGAAGTACCAAGAAGTACCGAGAAGTACCGAGAAGTACCAAGAAGTACAAAAGTCTGCTTTTCCCCCCTTGTGTTACGGCCCGTATAACTGAGTCCACGAAACGGTCCGAATCGTTCGACCTGGGTTAGCTCCTCACCGGCTTACAGGATTTCGAGTGAAGTAGATGCAAAATTCGGACTGCCCACGTCGAATTACCTATGCAGCAGTATTTTTCGAAAAAGTCGATTTCAATTAGCTCCTGACCAACCGAGAAGGTTACGACTGAAATAGATTAAAAATTCTGCCAATGCGTCCCAAACTTCTTACAAGCCGTTTCTTCGTAACCGAACTCAACTGATACTTGATTCAGCCCCACTGTAAGCATACCCGAATAGCTTTTGACCTTCGATCTTCAACACTCATGCGATCAGTGGCGTACCACGAAAAATGTTACCGACACGTACAAGAATTTCTATTACAAAAGCCATACACACACGAGCCTATCCAATCCGAAAGCCTCCGCCGTCAGAAAAACAACATTAGTAAAAAAAACAAAGAGCAACAAGTGAAAATAGAAATAATCATATAACGTGATTGCATTATCCTATACCAACAAGAAAGATAAACAGTGACCAGTAATCGAAAACGCCCTACCATAGCCCTACAAAAGTGATGATTACCGCTTTAACAAAGCGCCGTTCAGACTTATTGGTATCCGCCTAGGATAGCGCTTGAAGAGTTATGGGTACCCCCCTAGGATAGCGCTTGAAGAGTTATGGGTACCCCCCTAGGATAGCGGTTGAAGAGTTATGGGTACCCCCCTAGGATAGCGGTTGAAGAGTTGTGGAATGTGATGTTTTTCGTTATGTGAACTGTTTTTTGTTAGAGGTGTGTTTAGCTCCAGCTCTCGTGAGCTGGAGCTGTCACATGCCTATTCTCCACCTAAATCAATGAACTTTTGCATTCGAGAAAAGCAATCATGAAAACAGTCCAGAAAGTCCTCTTTAGTGACATACCCAATTGCATGGTCAAGGCTTCCAACATTTCGTCGTTGTTGTTAAATTGAATTCCTCGGAGCTGATTTTTCAGTCTCGGGAATAGAAAGAAGTCGCAGGGACTCAAATCCGACGAATATGGTGGATTTTGATACAATTCCACCCTATTTTCAGCCAAATATTCGGTAGTCATCCAAGCCCGATAGGGTTGCGCATTATCATCATTCAAAATCAACCCACGGTGTCCTGTCTTCTCTCGTCTCTGTGCGGCAGCATCAAAGACCCTAGAAAGGCAGTTTTGTGACATATGATTGTGCGCTGATTGAGGCACTAGATTCCAATGCAATTGACTCGATCAAGCAGGGCTCCATGAAAACAATTGCTACCATTCGTTTTCCTGAACTTTTGTTTCTTCGAACTTTTGTCTAGCTAGGATCATCTTTTGACACCCACGTTTTGGATTGCTCTTTGGTTTCAGGATCATAATGATGAAACCATAATTCATCACCAGTAACGATGTTCAAAGCAGGCCGAGGTCGTCCTCTTCGAATCGTTTCAATGATTCGCGACAGAAGCGAATCCGAAGTCGTTTTTTCATCATTGGTGATCGAATGTGGTACCCATCGTGCGCAAACCTTCCGCTACTTCAAGTGATCGTGTAGAATTTAATATATTGATGGCTAATTTATCCCCCAGGAATACTCGATCTGTTGATATGTCACATGCGGATCATCGTCAATCATTAATCGAACAGCATCGATCATTTCATCGGTTACTGCAGTGCTAGGTCGTCCAGATTGAGTTGAATCACAGACTTCCAGTTTTCCACGTTCGTATTCATGAAACCAATTGAGAACTGTTCGATCGGAAGGTGCTAGGTCCCCCCCAACCTCCGACAAAACGGGCATGGCTGTCTCTGTAATTCAAGCCAATTTTCCAGTCATAAAGAATCATTGTACGAAATTGTTCTCTAGACAGTTCGTTCGATTGCCATTGTGAAAATGACTGATAGTGGTCGAAAAGAAACTCAAATATCTTGCGATGCCTAAGACGTAGGAAACTCAATTATTCTACATAATCATGAAGACGTCCCCACGTTACGATGGTAAACTTTGAAGGAAATTCACATGTGTTCTTATGGCGGGCAAAAAAATTTTGTAGTGCCCTCCGTATATAAGTACTGCAAGCTACATAAATCCACTCAGTAATGAACCTCCGTATATAAGTACTGCAAGCTACATAAATCCACTCAGTAATGATACATTACCAAAATAATAGTATTGGTGTGACAACGATGTGAGCCAACTTTTTTGATAATCTACCATTGAAGATGTTTTAATTGCACTTGGTTTGTTTTCAGGAAAAAGGTTCAAGGCAAAATATGAATGTAAAAGACATTAGAAATCTGCAAACACTTTCTGAATATATACGGTTATTGTCTTTTCAATGAGCTTTCAGGATGATAATCTGCTGAAACAATCGACTATAACTATTACACTCTAGAGAGTAATTAATATATCGTCTGGCTAATTAACAGGTTGAACTTGTCAACCATGATTACTTTCTTGTTCCCAGGTCAACAAGCACGCACCGATGCCTGGAGGAAAACACAGGAATTCATCGGAAAAATTTTCTGTCAAAATACTTCTTCCATGATCCGATGATTTCCGGTATTTTCTGCCGGTTTCTGCAGTACTCGGTGGTCGGAACTATCAAGTAGGGTTCGCGACGTGAATTTTAACAACATCATAATTTCATAAGACATAATCGACTATAGCTTGATGAAATATATATATGTACTGATAAAATAGACAAAACATCGTTTTTCCTTATTTTGTTGATGCGCTTGTTCGCAGGTAACGCACTCACGTGTTGGCAACTTTCCATCCGAATTTCTCCTAAATAGCTAAGCACAGGCTTCAAAATTTTGAGTGTAAATAGGTAATATGAAATTGTTTAATGCTTAAAAATTTCATCTAAATTGACAGTATGATTCATGTTTTAAAAGACAAATACATGCTGGTAACGCACTCACAAAAAGGGCGTTTTTTTCTCGGTGATGCCAGAAACGGTAAATTTCCCACAAATATTTAAGTCATGAAGTCATTTGATCGAGAGCAAATTTGTAGTGGAGGATCTAAAGTATGTAATGATAATAAGCGTTTTAGAAAAATATTATGTCGTTCTGGAGCTTAATATTAAACACTGTGGTAATGCACTCACTCCGCTCTATGAAGCCTTATCAAAAATGCAATTTTTATCATCTCGAGAAGAATCTATGTTAATCTACCTATGCAAAACTGGAGATTTGGCATCAATCTGACTACTAATATCTCCATTTTTATCAGAAACAAAACAGTGACTGAATTGTGATAAAATTCGAAACTGCTTTTCACGTTATTTTCGCCCAAAAATGGACCATTTTGGCTGGCAGCTATAAATTCTTCTCGTAGTTTTTAAATATTAACTAGATAGATGGATGCAGAATATATGAAAACCTATTGAAAAACTTGAAGTGAGAGCGATCAGATATTTTCTCTCGGTGAATTCCAGTGCTCACCTCTAATCATGCTGGTTGACCGTTAGCCGGACAAACTGAGTTGCTCAAAGCAAATACGTAAGCGAATCATCTTCAGACTTATATCATGTATCATGCCGATACATTGATTATGAGCACAATAGAGGCGTACAACAAAATTCTACTCTTTCGGAATACGGAACTAATATAAGATCTTTCTTCTCATTGGACGATATGTGAATATCGAGCAATGTGTTTGGTTTGCTTTTCAAAATAGATTGTTGCAGAATAAACATAGTTTGGATGTAAAAGAGTGATAAATTGGTTCTTATCACAAGTTATGCATTCCACATACTGTTTCATCTAGCAAAGATAGATAGAGGTTTGATAAGACACGGCATAGTGTTAATACTTGCGAATTTATGTCGACGAGCCAAGACATGAATCATTTGATGAATATTCTATATCATCATATATTCATTCATGTGTTCATGTATTCGGTAACTTTTCGTATATCTATTGTTGTAGGTTTCTTGACATAACTTCGTTTATGGATAAAACTCTAACCTTCATATTCTCAATATAAATTTTCAAATGTTTCTGAAATTCCGCATGCTGTTATCAATGACTTATGACAGAAGAGAAATCTAACTGTTGGAGATATCGGTACACAATCTTCCTCACATCGATATTATTTTGATAGTCATTGTTTGAAGATCTAGATAGTTTCATAGTGCAAATAAGTTTGCAATGAAACTTCAAGTTACATTAGAACTTTGAAGATAAGGACGATCCTATTTCATAGCACTAACAAATTTTGATTTAACTCATCAAGATTGCCTATCAACTTTTGTTTTCAATTTCAATCAATTATTTTCGATCTAGAATATTTTGCACACATCCACAACAATAGTGTATGACTGATGGTAGCTTTTTGACACATTATCTGTTCTCATAAAATAATAATCAGAATGAATGCGATATATTCAAATAAAGAAATTATGATACTAGAGCCTGCTCTTTGTTTTGATCTAATCTTCAATGTACTTGCATAATTACTTTTTTAATTAATATGATCAGCAACTCCCACGGTATTTCAATAAGACAGGAAGAATTTTAGAAGAAATCCCACATGACTTGACAAAACATACGAGATGTAGATTTTGACAGGAGTATACTAAAACATCATCAGAGCTTAGAAATACGGACTACCTAAATAAACTCCGGTAACCTCTCACAAATCATGAAAATCTTTTGTTACTTACAATTGAAAAATAATTAAAACATCCTCATAACTGTAAATATTACAGAATAATTTCTCTGAAAGAATTCTAATTATTTTCTCATTCGAGTACATATAAAAAAATTGCTATTTGATTTCACTTTATTCAAGTATACTGAAAATAATTCATTGTTTGATCTTTTCAGATGTTTTTTATTTAGTCATATGAACTTTAGCATTGGCCTCTATTAGAAACATTCTTCTTATCTTTTGGACTAATCGAAATAGTTCGAGAAGAAAGTCCGAGTAAGCATGTGAGATAATATATCGATCTGCAACACCTTGACACATGATAATTGCTAGTCGAGAACTCTGAAGAATATCAGAACAAACTCTAAAAACGACAGTAAGAAAATGAAGACAAGTATCTGATGATTATAAGGGTAATTTCTTGTATGATGAAAAAAAAACGGATATAGTATAGTCATTTGTACTATCTTCAATAGAAAAAACCATATTTTGTATCGCATCGTCATGAAAAAGTACACAAACGTAAAGGAATGAATCGAAAAACATTTTTCAAAGGAAGGATTACTACCTTGCATTTTCTTTGATCTTTGTAATGACACCTACCAATGACTCATTTCTCGTTCCTTTCGATAAGCAACCTTTAAACTGTCGTGCGACGAACTGGAAATACTCTTTGCTTCGTTTTTTTTAATAATACATGCATCATACATGAGGGTGCATTTCCAATCGGCGTCACATGTTCTTCACCAACAAAATGACCAAATTTTTTACGATTCATATCAATTTTTCCCCTGGCTGTCAAAATATGTCTAAAGAATATACATATATAAAGTGGATAATTTAAAGCATGCATCATATATTTCTCAGTCAATATTAATACAATCAAATAATATTTAGCCGATATGTTACACCACACCATTCTTTGGCTTGATGCAAATTCATCGGATTCAAAGAGCAGTTTTCTTTCAAAACTTGATCCTGCCAAAACATTCACTGATGCAAACAGTTGTGTTAATTATATCGAATCTAATAAAAATGAAGTTATTTATCTTATTGTTTCTGGTTCGTTTGCGAAAGAAGTCGTTCCAATAATTTACGATTTGGAAAATGTTGAAAAAATCTATCTTTTCTGCGGATCAATAATTGCCTATGTCAGCTGGGCGATGGATTACCTGCATAAGACAATGATATTTGAGCATGGAGACAATCTTTTAGGACGTTTATGGAATGATTTACGAACCAAATATGAAGAAGAAGCATCACTGAATTTCAAAATTGCAGAAGAATATAAACAACGAGCGTCACAATACAAACAATCCTGTGGTTAAAAACATTTATTTTTCTTAACATGCAGCAGTTATTTTTTCGTTTTAAGAAGAACTAAGTAAAATTATTTCGTATGATAATATGTGCGTGTTTTTATTTTTTTATTTGTTTCATTGTTAAGGATTTCGCTTCTCAGTTTTCCTCTTACAATCAAATCCTCTATATGATTTCTGAATTGATGGCTTGCATTAGTCAGATTCTATTGTTGATTTTTGATATTAAAAATAAAAGAGATACAAATGAATATTTTTTGATTTCGTTTAATTCTATAGAAATTCCTATTAATCTATACTTCGGAGAATATTAAAAAACTATGAGTGAAAAAAATAACTGATGAAATCAGTCTTCATTGTATTCACAATCAAATATATTACGAATGAACTTTCTGTCTACCTAATATTGGCTACAGCTTGATTGCGGACATTTTTTTCCTCCAATTAAGAAAAAATGTCCGCAATGTAGAAACAGGGAGGGGAGAGAAGAAAATATCTGCATTATGGAAATAAGACAAGATTTATTAGATTAAAAATAATACAGGAAAACCAGTTATGATAAATATTTGAACATCTAACTTCTGGTAGGATCATAATCAAGATCATCTTTGTCAGTGGTATTGAATAACTTGATGCACCGATAAAAAGTTGGTCGTAATCTCTTTTGATTACCACTGAGATCCAATAAACCATTGAAATATTCTTCCTTTGCTTGAATTAATATCTTATCATTTCTCACTGATTTAACTCTTCTAGGACGTGTTGTTCGTTGTTGAGTCTTCTTGCTTAACTCGAACCATAATATATTCTTCTGATTACCGGACATATCTTATTCAAGCTCACAGATAGAATACATGCTTATAAAATGACCTTGGTCATTCATTCTGAATGACATGTGGCGAACAATATTAGACCAACTTGAAAGAGTTGATATTATTTAATAGAGCTATCTTCATGAATCATGTTTAAATATCAATTTCGTTTATTTCCATAATGCAAACACTTTCTCCTCCCCCTGATTCTGCTTTGCGGGTATATTCCATTCTGTGACTATGTTTGTCTCTCCCCCATGTTTCTATGTTGCGGACATTTTTTTTCTCTAATCAACGGAAAATGCCCGCAATCAAGAAGACGCGCTAATATTTTAAAGGTGAAAACGTGTTAAAATCGTTTGTTTCTTTAAGACCTTTTATGATAATTAAACAGTATTTTTTCACGTAATTTATAATCATTCAGTTATTATTTTTCAACAAAATGAAAACATGGGTCACCAATAAAGTTACATTCGAGGTTTGAATAGTAGTAGATAAAATAATATTCAAAGCATATGAATACAAAATTTTCAAGTTCCCAAAGAAATTCTCACTGTCCATTGATCATTCGTGACCAAAAATATAAATTTGTATAGAATATACTAGTCTTAGTGGTTTCTTGTATAAAAAAATCTATTGATAGAAAATTTTGCGAGTGGAATTAATCGATAGAAAAGAAGAAAGAATTGAATTATTATATACAACAATGGCAAACTATAATCTACACCGGGGCTGCGCCTGAGACGAACATATTTTTGGTTCTCTCGCATCCCTTGGGATATCATAGTCATCAACATTTTTTTAAATCAGTCTTAAACATACATCAGTTTTGATGGCACTGAAAAAAATTTCGATCATTTCATAATTTTATCAAGATCAAAATCAAGTTCACATTTTCTGTTATTTATTTTAACAATACCACACATCACATTCGAACTGTGTTGTGCCTTTTGAAGTTGATTCAGCGTTATCTGTTGCAGTGCATTCAAATGGTTACGAACTTGCAGAACAGAAAAAAAAACATTACAATATGTTTTTCTCTCGAAACAAAGCAAACATCAATTTCGATGAGATTGTATTATTTTTAATAACAATATTTTATTTTTGTAACAGGTTACTCTCATAAGATATCTCTAAAACATTTTCGTCTCACTAGATTGGATGGGATTATCCCATCCCCCGCGAAACTCTGATCTCCACATTAACTGTTCTAGAAGACTACAAGTCTTTACTGTTGTAGAATATCTCTCAAATCGAATGCAGAGTTTTCTCAGACTTACATATGTACTTGTTTTCAGCAAGGTGACTATTATGGGATAGAATTCTAAGAATCGTAAGAAAAACTTCGAAGATTTGATGGTTACTATAGGAAACTATTCTATTTTTCTGATTTGCTTTCATGCTGTTAAAAATAACGTACACTAGTGTTGGCTTTCATTAGAATATCTGTTTTTTTTTTGTTGCGGACATTCTGTTTTAACATGTAACAGTGAAATTCGATATCTTTCACAAAAAACAGATTTTGTTTTTCTCACACTGATAACATCTGTTAAGATTATATTCGGCTCACTGTTTGCTGTGGACAAAACTACGACTTTGTCCGTTCTGCAAACGTTCCTTTACTCCTCTTCTTCGAGTATCTCGCTATGAATAATTCTTCAACACAAAATATCAAGAGAAACCTTAGTTGAAGATTGTGTTTCAGGTCCTTCATTTTAATAAGGCTTTGAAGTTTGCATTTACTTTTTTTTATGAATGAGGGACACCTAATGACATGCTCTACTCAGTAGAAAGTCAAAATTAAATTTAAAAAAATTAAATTAGATTATTAATCATATGAAGGAAAAGACAGGCTAAAAATAAGTGAGAATTTTATTTCGATGAATCCACTGTGGTCATGAAAGAATTTTTTGGAACTATAACTTCTATCTGCTAAAGTAAAAGTGTACAGTATGCTATGGACAGATAAGTCGAGGTAAAACTAATTGATTGAATCAGAATGAAAATTGATATTTACTCGAAAGTAGAAACAATTATTATGTGTCTTTTACCCCTCCTGCAAAACCATGTGCAATGCATCGTTGGACAACTACCTATAATCAACAGCTTGACAACAAAAGATTTGGCATGCGTCATTTTTCTTTTCCATTTCTTTTTACAAGAAGACTATGAATTTGCGCAGCAGAATTTCGATAGACATGTGAAGAATGACGTGGCTTACTTAGTTTTGATAGCACTGGGAATTTCACGTTTTGGTGATTGTCTATATCATTCTTCTTCGCTGAAAAATTCACAACCATAATCTTCCATACTGATCTTCATTATTCATATAGTTATAATCTAAAATTCTAAGAAGAAAGAAAAAAAATCTTTTTTCTTTCTTTTAAAATTTGACGATAGTTGGAAAACATGACGGCATGATTATTTGAACAATAAGTTTTTTCTTCTTGTGTCACATTTCGAAATTCACTTACTACATTACCAACACATACACGACATCAACTCTTTTCAGATCTATTTCTTTATTCTACTTCAATTCAATAATTTAATTGGTGAGTAGATAATTTAAAACAACTATGCCTAATCTTTGAAATAAAATCTTTAAAACAAGAACTTTCGTAGTCAAATATATTTCGAGTTGAAAAACTGGAAGAAGAGTTAATTTAGTCAATTTGATGACTTATGTTTCTTTCGCTGTCGAGTATGTTTTAGAAAATGAGGATAATAAAACTATGAGAAAGATTACTTAGGTATTACAATACACTACATAGTTAGATATTTTGCAACGCCATACCATGATAAATAAATTTGAAAAACAGAATCATGAATGACAATCAACGCTCTGTTCAATAAATGTTAAATATTCGTTAAACACCGTAAAACATTCTGGCTTTCAAATCATTAAAACTTTTGTATTAGAATTAACTGTGAACAAGATTGATACTAATTCGATATTTTCAGTAACNTTTAGCATTAGCTATCTACAATTTTATTCTCATTATTTTTTCAAGCGAGAACAGTGTTTATAATAATAGCCAAGGTTCTCGATCAAGAGAGACATATATTATCAACTTTTGTGATTTTTTTACTCATCTAATCTCTTTTTTGGTTCCAAGTGCATAAATGGGGTCAAAAATAGGCGCGTTTCGTTAAGAGTTAAGCACTATGATTTTGAGGGAAAGACGCCAATCTTCATTCGCTTTTAGGCCATTTTCTGGAGATGTGCATACGTTTTTGACAACTTTTGTGTGCTAGGATAATTATTAGATCTTCTTGTAACTGACACTAATGATGAGTTAATTAATACTTATGGAAATCTGGTCTTTCATATCGTTGAGTTGATCATGAGATTCAAAAACTTTTGTAAAAAAACAGCTTGATAAAAGTTCGGAAGAATATAGGGTTGAAATTTTGTAGCCCACCTTAGCAGAGATGCTGCGAAACAGGTGTTATTCGTACCATTTGCTGTTTCTTTCTATACATCGCCGTATACCAACTCATATCACCATGTACCTGCTTGTATCGATTGGTATTCGCATTGTTACCAGATGAATTATCGTGTTCAAAACGTGAAGACCCTGTTGAAAAATTTTCATGAAAAATATAGTTAAAGCCTTACTCAAAGGAACATATCGGAAGATGATTGAAAGGATGAAACTTTGTGTTGAATATAATGCGAACTCCTTCCAGTATCCACTATTAGAAGATTAGCAAAATATCTCTTCGATGAAGAAATCGTTGCAAGTCCGAAAACATGTGAACTAACCTTTGTATGCTATCATTCATTTCAAAGGGCAGCTAGAAGAGAAAAATATTCTTAAAAAGAGCTAGAATTCAAATATTTGTCATCAACAAATTTTTATTACTATAAATATCATAGCTTCGAATGATCTTCTTTCATTTTAGTATAAGAAAACAGAGAAATAACTAACAGAATGGCAACCACATTTCAAGCACGACAGACATCTTCTTTAAAACCTGATCCTAACTGCGCTCGTGATCAAGAAATAAACATATTAATACTGGGACAAACAGGAGTCGGAAAATCCACGTTCATAAATGCACTCGCCAACTACTTTGTTAATGACACTCTTGAAGAAGCAGTCAATGACAAAATGCAAGTCATAATTCCATCTTCCTTCGTTTACACACCAGACAACGACTCCGAAGAAAATGACGATCGAATAATTAATATTGGTCAACAGAATGAAGACGAAAATTTTACCCACACAGGTCACTCAAATACGCAACGATGTCGCGGTTTTATTTTTCCGATAGGTGATCGTAATTTACGATTTATCGATACACCAGGTATTGGTGATACAAGAAGTTTTGAGCAAGATGCAGAAAATTTACAAGAAATATTAAATTTCATTTCTCAATATGATCATTTGAATGGTGTGTTCATCTTGCTTAAACCAAATGAAGAACGACTGAACATATTTTTCCGATTTTGCATCAACGAACTTCTACGACATTTGCACGTCGATGCCAAGGATAACATCATCTTTATCTTCACAAATGCTCGATCGACTTTCTTCAGACCAGGCAGCACAAAAGCAGTCCTTAGTGAACTTTTAAATAAACATTATCAAGAGCAGAATGTTCAAATTCCATTTGCAAAAGGGAACACATTTTTCTTTGACAACGAGGCATTTCGTTACTTAGCTCTACGTCAAAATGGTATAGAATTAGATACGGAACAAACGCTAAGCTATTCAAGAAGTTGGAATTATTCTGTCAAAGAATATTCACGTCTAACGACATATATTGTTTCACGTCGACAACATCGTGTTAAGAAAACACTTTCGTTGAATGAAGCCGAACAGGTCATTCGAAAACTTAGTCGACCAATCGCTGAAACGGCAAGACTTCTCGAAGAAAATAAACGACTTGCCAAAGAATTCACAAAAAAAGTATTGGAAGATCCTAAAATCCCATTGAAAGGAATACCACAGAATAATATTTCCATCGAACATTTACAACATCCGCGTACAGTGTGTGTTAGTGATAAATGTCTTCGAGTGATTCATAAGGGCACAGAAAAACGAATGGAATATCGATCTATATGTCATGATGTGTGTTACTTAAAGGGTGTTGAGCAAGAAAAAATAAGTCATCCAGAACTTGAACTCTGTGAAGCGATGGATCCTTATACAGGTAAAAGTTTTGAGACTTTCTCTATTTAATAGCATGATGATGCACTCATTCAAAATCATTTGTTGAAGATAGTCGGTCTAGTGCAATGTCAGCATAAATGGTACGACGGAGTCGAATAATCAGTCGCCAGTATTATTTTGTGAAACACGACCTGAAATGACCCAGGTCAAAAGAATTAGTGCATATACAGCCGTTGGCGGTTACTTAACTCGATTGATTAACGGACCGTATACTGACGTAATAGTGGGGGCAGAAATACGGCCTAGCGTTTGGTGCTGTACTCCTGTGCCTAATACCACATGATAGATACACACTAGTATACGATCATTTCAGTTAATGTTTTTACCGTGTTATCAATGTGATTAACCGTTTACGAGACACAGCGAGATACACTCGTAATACGGTGTATAGAAAAACGTAAACTTACGGGCATTAGTCGTACACAGTAGTACAAGCTAGCATATTTGGTCCTATACGATCGTTTCTGCTCGTCGTAATCCTCGATCTGGGATATTACTGATAAATAATCCCCATTAGAGTACTGCTTTCGACCGTAAGCGACCGTAGTTGACGAAGTTACGGTGAAAATATGAATAGTCGTATCGATCACCAGGTGATTGAATCCTATACCAGAGACGACCGGATTGTATCGTATTCGTTCGGGTCTCTAGAGACCGATCTACATAACGATCCAAGGGATGAAAGCTATTTCCGGATTAGTTGCTAATTAATACCTGGTGACATTCGCAGAGGTGGGCGAAAAGCCCTCGCTACCCAGGTCGAACAATCGGGTGACAAGTTCTTACAAGGATCATATGTCTGATCATATCTGACATTGTAAGATCCGATGAAAAAACGTATTCGAAATAATCGTCTCTGACTTCTTATGTACGATTGCATTAGAATATTCTTAAAAGATTCTGTTACGTATGATATATCATAGTAATATTTCGATAAAATTAATTATCTTCGCAAAATTTCACTAAATTTTATTAAAAATAAAGGTAATCTAAGATCTTTCGAGGAAAATATAGTTTGATCTGATGCAAGATCTCAGATACAACCCAGGTCAAAAAATCAGACATTAAATCTTGTAAGATCAGATGAAATCGTACAAAAAATCGTGATCTCAGATTTCTTACATCAATTCGTACAGTAAGATTCTTGTTAGATCTTAGTATTTCATTGTTTACCCTGGGAAAAATGTTTTGTCAGATTCTGGAACGATTTCGTTCATATACAATATCTTGCGTGCACAACATAAGATCTTATGTCAGATTTTTTGATCTGGGATAGATTCGATCACATTCCTACACTAGGATCCGAATGTCATTCTCTCTTCCGGATTCCAATAGGATTTCATTGATTTTATAAGAGACCGCATATAAGTAGACCGTAATTCTATGATTGGATTGATTCTCGTAGGATTGATACAGAAAGTTCTGTGAAGTATGTTGGTAACATTTAATCAAATTCGGCTGATTCCTTATGAACCATAGGAGTTATATTCAGCACGATTTATTTCTTGGTTTTATAGTTAACTCTTCTTATCATTTAGGTGTTTGCCTTGTATGCGGCTGTGACTGGAAAGAACACAAACATCCCACGTACGAATGCAATACTGAACCAAGTTACGTTAAAGCCAATAAAGACATATCTTTAACAGATATTCACCAACGTATTGCCGCTTTGAGTGAAGAGGAAAAAAAAATTCAAATTGTTTATAAAAAACTTGTTCGATTTCTTCACACGAATTCAATACTTCCAATTAATGACGATTTTCCTGATTATATTCGATATTTTATTCGCGAAGAACAGATGAAAAAAAATGCCGGTGCTCAAAATTCTCAAGTCATTGCTAATCTTGAGAAATTAATGCTTAATTTTCAAAGTGATATGGAACTATTTAAACAAACAATAAGAAATCAAGAAAATACTAAAAGAACAGTCGACGATAGAGAACTTGAAAATACATTCGATTTAATTAGAACTTTATATGAATTACCTATCCATGGAAAACAAATTCGTGAGCAAGTGGAGGGACTGGAATACAGTCAAAATAGATATAATGCTAAACGTGAAGTTAATGTTGAACTGCCAGCTAAAGCTGCTTCATCACAAATCATGATTCAGTTAAGAAATATTGTGTTGAATCCACAAAGCAACTCTATGAATCGTTAAAAAACTGCTGTAAAGTTTTGAATCAATGGATTGGACTGCCATACTGAAACAACCTAATTTCTTCATTTTGCACTCAATTAAAATGGAAAAAATTGTAGAATAAATGAAACAATGTATTTTGGAAATATAATATATTTTCAGACTTTTTAAAACTTCATTTGCTATGAATGATGACTCGTTTAAGACGAATCATAGACAATTATGTTAGTTGGTCTTCTCACTAATAGAATACTATAGTATCGCCAAAAATTGTTTCTTGAGCTTTGAAATCCTTTCTATTTTACTTGTCATGTTATCTAATACTACGGTCAAATTCCTATATTGTAGAAAGAATTATCTAAACATAACGAATATATCAGTCTATAAATATTATTGAAAGACTATTTAGAATTCTTCTTTTATTAGCGAAGAAGATGATTGTGATTGACAGTTTCCATTAAAATTTTCTTGCCTCTCTCCTTGTCTGAACACTATTACCACTGTCTATTCCAAGTCAAGAAGTATCAGCCGGTCCCCACAGGAAAACACCAGAACTTGCTAGGAATTCGAAAAGTAGGAATTGGGTGACCGTATCCAGTGATCGGATTTACCCGGTTTTCAACCAAACTGACAGGAACCAGGCAAAATTAAATTAAACTGGTCAGTGGAATCATTCATTGGATTTCTGCTTCCATTTCTTGACGATTTTCGATTGGAAACAGCATGTTTCCAGTAAGTTCCCAACAGAAATTCATGGAGCCAACAGCTGCAATTATCCACCTAGGACATTCAAAATATTTTTCTTGTCTACGTTTCTTATGAAACTTAGTCATCAAAAGAAAAGACACTGCATCAAACTTAAGACAAGGCTTAGAGAAATTCATGAAGCTTTCTTCAAAATCTATTGAAACATTTTTCTCCATATTGTAACATGCATAACTTCCGATGCATCCCCAACTCAACGATCGCATGATAGATTTAATGAATAACGCTTTTATTTTACACAGGATTTATGTGAGCTACAAGAAATCGTTAATAATTGATGTCCCAACATTAAGATACACAGTCGACTACTTCGATCTGTTGTAGATATAACTAGATGCTATTTAGAACAAAGCTTCATGTAGGATGAAATCGAGAGAAGAATTTCTTCATATGTGATAGATAGACACAATTTCATTCTACTGGTTGATAAACAGAGATTCAACGAGCCATTCCAAGCTGTCTCATGAGACAACTCTTTTTTTGTTAAATACATTTCATGAAGTTAAACTATCACCTGTTTTGGTACATAAGGTATAGTCAAAACTTCATTGTTGTATATTGTCTAATATTGACATCTCTTATGCATTGAGTTAGTGATTGGAAATTTCAAACATTTCTGTCAAGATTAACTCCTGGTAGACTTTTTATTCTCCTCTGATTTTAGATGGAGCAGCAGCGCTTATCCGCATATTTAGAATACCCGTTGTTGGTGAGTGCATTGCTGCTACATATACGCACGATGAATTAAATATGAATAGTGGAAAAAAATTATTTTTCTTATCGTACTAATGCTCAGTGGCTTTATCGATCTTAAATGTGAAATAGTCGTTAGAAGAAAATTTTCGAAAAACGATGATATTATCAAAGATCTACTGCGCGTAGATCTTTCTATGACGAATATCTTAGACTAAGTTAGTACACATAAATTATAGTGATGAATATCAGAAGATATTAATCAAAAGATAGGAAAATTTTGCATTAAAAATGTAAAGTCAGAAATGAAAGATATTGTTCTCAATCTGAATAATTCTCGAAAAGAAATGACTTTTCAGAAATAGATTTAGAGGATGAAATTTTCCATCGAACATCATGTTGACTATTTCAAACATTTACTGTAAATCGATAAGCAAGAAATACTTTCTGTTGATGAAAGTTTAAAAACGATAGAACGTTTTTAACTATCTGATATTAGATTTTACAGCTCTATCTGTAGCCAAGTTCGCAATTTATTTAAATAAACTCATAACTCTCTCTGAACGAATTCTTTGAATAGATGAATACATAAGTTATATCCAAACCATTTTATTATTATTAAAAAAGATGAGTCTCGTAATATATGCAAACTGCTAGCCCATGTGATAGCCTCATCCTACGTGGAGCCCTGTTGTTACAATAGTCTTATTTATTAATTAAGTGATTGGCGTGACTAATAGAAAAAAATAATACAAATTCAAGTTAGACAAAATTAAAAGATTACAGAGTATCGATAGATAATCAATCATCTGTAGAAAATAATATTGATTCTTGTTAAAGGCATTAAGGCTTATGTACTTCGTATTAGTACAAGTAAGTTGAAATGAGTTCTACAAACTGATTCCACTGAAATCGTACTAACAGGCTTTCAAAAAAGAAAACAGAATAAGTTGTTCATTTTGTTGTCAATATCAATCGTGAAGATTATTTTGACAAACTTTAATCAGTTCAACACCATAATGATCCGAAAGATTTGTAACAGTCGTTCCATTTGTAGAATTGATCTTTATCAATTCATCAAATATACGTCGCGTAAATATGTCTGATATATGGAACAGATGCCCATGGGTAAAAATATGATCATAGATGTATTGATCGATAAAGTTAACAACATGATTATCTGCACATCGTGTGCAAAGACTACGCATTTCAGTATAATCATCATACCATCTTGTACATCCATTACTATCATTTAATTGATGTATATAAATCCAACTGTCAGGTTGTATCGCTAATACGTTATGTTCAAAATTAGCTATACCCATGTTGAAATCACCAGCCATTATAGTATTCTTATATTTTTTCTCTTTATGAAGTAGAAAATTCCAAACAAGAGATTCAAGTTCTATTACTTGACCTTTATTCTCATCATTCCAACTACCATATGTATTATTCAAGAATGTTCCCACAGGTGCATGTGGTAAAGATATTTCAATTGTCGCTAAATGTGAATTGGAAATGATCAAGTTTTGATATTCGTGACTAACAATAATATAACCGCGAGGTAAAAGATAGAATTCTTTAAATAAATTACCAGCCAGTTTCTTCAAATCATATGGTTCTTTTGCTAATATCATCAGACCAATGAAATGATCCCACGGAGCTTCAGTAGAATTAGGAATGATACCTGGTGACTTGCTAACTAATTCAGGTAAATTAATAGCACCACAATAGTTCAAACCTAATGGATCGCTACGACTAATAAATCGATCGAAAATACACGCCCAACATTTCGAACTTGTATACAGAGCGATAAATTGTGTCCGACATTGACTTATAGTACATAGAAGTTGTGCTGAACTACTTACATTCGAACAAAAGGTAAAAAGACAAATTTGTGCATTCAATATATTCGAACTTGAACAAGCAGGATTGTAGGTTTTGATTGGTAATTGATTACTACTAATATAATCACGCATATTATCATTGACGATTTGAAAATGTGGATAGATGTCTTTGAAAGATTGATAGATTTGACGTAAAATCTGTGGACCACCCCATACTTCTTGTAAACAAAGAATATCAATATTTTCCGTACGAATAGCATTGATAATTGGTAGTGTTCTTTCCACTGCTTGTTGTTCTTCTAGACCAATATTCCATGTTGCTAATGTCATCGCATGTGATGGATTTTTCATACAAATGAATGTTGGTACCAATGAAAGAAAAAAGATAAAGATTAAAGAATGGATTTTTATTTCATGTACAATCAGCATCTGCATTGATTACTACGAGAGACAATACGGAACCAATAAATTGAAAACAAATGCGTTACGCTGCTTTCTAAAAATCAAAATAATTCTCATCTCACGATCGTTCGAAGAAATTTTACTACAAAACATCGAGAACTATCGTACATGAGTGAAAATATTGAAAAAATATTGAGTCTAATTCTGACTATGGATCTGGATAAAAGTGTGTGTTGGATACGTCCTATGATTAACAAAATCTCGAAAGGAGCATCAAACAAACACACCCGTCAGTAGCAAAAATTTTATCGAATAGTCTTTTAAAATTATTTTTCTGGAATGTTCTTCAATATATTGAAAATCTTCTGAGTTAATCATTCTTTTGATCAGCCAAATTGTTTTGTTCATAACGTGGTAAAGTCAGACAAGTTCATTTCGGCATTGTCTATCTCATAGAATTTTTCAAGATGCGTACATTTTTATGCAGAAAATAGTAGTTCGCTGTAAATAAAAAAACCTAACGCTTTTTTTCCAATGAGAAGAATATCGCAATTTTGTCTATTTTTTCATATTGAATATATTTTCAGAAAACAGATTTTTCATTGATTAAACCTCTAAGATTTACAACGATCATAAGCATATAGGTACTAGAATGAACGATGGATAAATGATTGAATCAGTATCTCTCATTCAAATCCATTCTTAACCATATTTTTCCACTGCAAAAATCCAAAATTAGTTCAAATTTTTATTCACCTGATTGTAATACTTTGACGGATAGTTTTGACCTTTAGATTTGTTCAAGATTTTAAAAAGCACAAAAACAAAAACTGAGAATTTTTCTCGAAAGAAATATTGTCGTATTTCTAAAATTTACACTACAGCAATGCCTCGAAAGTATGAACATTTCCATACGGTGAACGGCCTGAGGTCGCTTTTCTGTAACAAATTACTAAAAGAAATTTTTTCTTCCTCTATATATGCCTACGTGCTATCGTAGGTAGACGAGATGGATTAACCTTCATGGGATGCTCACTATATAAAACAGTTTGTTGGGCACTCATTTTTGAGAATGTCTTAACATGTCATCTTACTCAACCCTATTGACATAGTAGGCATTTCAGAAAGATTGATACATGACTTCTATCATGATATGAGTCTACTAAAAGTAGACAAGCACTCACATAATCGTTCTGTTTGCACTTCTGTTATATGTTAAACTTGCCAGAGTTCATGTTCTGCACAGAAATATACAAAACTATTCACCAAAATAGATTCCAATCAATATTGATAACTTCTGAAGAATAAGATTTGAGAACGGAATTCGATCCTTTTATTCTCAACATTTTTTCCAAGGGTTTAAAGGAAGGAGACAATGTCCGTTGTTCTCCCTGTAATAAATATCAATTTGAAGGTTCACGTTTTCTCAACGCATGATGAAAAAGTCTCACCTATTGGTTCAGAGTCAAGAAGTCGACTAATGCACACATTTACACACATTCAGATATCTAGCAAAATGTTTTATATATTTATACCTTCGTATGATAATTTAATTGATATGAATAGTAAAAAGAGAAAAAGAGAGAACGTTTCATGAATAGTAGGCTTATTATACTTCAACTCATTGACGTCCGTATTTTCGTTAATTCGATCTAAATATAGATGATAAGAATGATTTATTGATTATTAATAAAAGAAACATGCACAGCTTAAATTGACGTCTTCAACATTCGTCATATTCATACGGTATTCACTCTTTAATAAACAGAAAATATTCATCCAAATAAAATGAAACATAAACTAGTTTTTAGATGTTAATGAAAATTCATTTTAAACCTATTCTATATTTTAAATCCTTCATAGAAACAAAATTTTCACCCTGAAAAATCTATCAAAGCCTGTCACAGTAAAACAAAACCAGTGATAAAGAATTATCGGTCGACTTATTGATGCACCTTATATCACCTATGATACGAATATTTTTTTATTTTGCAATCGGTATTGTTGCAAAAAACTGAGCTATCATAGTTGTTCACATACTAGAAAACTGAAAGAATAAATTCTTTTAACTCAAATAAGATGTTGAAATGCTTTTAACTGTCGTTGTCGATCTACTCTAAAGATAGAAAGAAAACAATCCTGAACGAAGTAATTCATGTGAGCAAAGCCAAATATGATTACACAATAGACTATTCAATCTTTGACGAATTTCTATGCTAGTAACGTTGTGGGTATGGTTTTTTTTCACACTCACTGACACGCACACAACTGCAAGCCACCAGTCACAGTCTCGAAAGTAAAAATGCACTTTTAAACGGATCTATACAAACATTTACAGTAAACAAAAGAAACATATTTTAACTGATTGAAATCATGTTACATAAAATGGTGATCACGTCTAATAAATGAATGAATCATGACGAAACAAACAAGAATTTGGTTCCGAAATTATGATGCTTCTCACAAAAATATTCATTTTAATATTTTTTGTAAATAATCAACTTTCATAGTCGAAACACTTTCATAACGAATGATTTTGATATATAAAAATAGTGCGATAGATTATTCAGCATGTTTAAGTTTGTCATCATTATCATCGGTGAAAGTAATAGTAGAAAGTTTTCTGACTTGGCTCGAAGAAATATTTTCTACTCCAATTTCAATTAACTAAACTGAGAGTTCATTAAAACAAAGCTTCTATTTTTAGCATAGCTTTACTTTTTATTAAATCTTCTCCGGAAACTACTGAGAGGTGTGGTTCTCTTCTCATGACTCACTCATTATAGACATGTCTCACGGCAAAATTGCAGCTCAAAATTTCAGAATTCAACTTCTCCACCATGGGTTAAAAATTCAGGAGATTTAGCCCTGGTTCACAAGGACAAGCCAGAAAAATCTCAAACTGTCAGAGTTCGTATGGTACACATTCGTTTACAATATGGATAGATTAAAATGACGAACATACCAACCTAGGGAAATAAGTTATCGGTTTTTCAAAGATCTTTCGAAAATCCCACCAAACATTACTCGTGCCTCTTCGCAGTATCTGATGAACTTATGATCGTTAACGTGCTCTTTTATTATGTTCCTGCCAATAGTTATTAAAAGAAGTACTCAAATGTCTTCGTTTTTGAAATTGATAATAGTTACAATCATCGAGTAGCTAATAAATGTAATCAGAGATCAAAAACGTTTCGGAGTCTTCAATACACTTTTTATCTGCCTGGTAGACCATCTGTTTGCACTTCGTACCACCTTTCTCATGCAGTTCCATTCAGGATTAAGTCACGTGCAACAGAATTAATCTTCAAAATAGGCGTAATTGGACACTCAAAATTAATCTCTCTCATCGCTTTCACCATATCAGTGCAGCAAAACAATGCATCGGCAACATTCATAATAGAAGAGCAATTTTCTGCAAAAGTAAAACAAAATGAAAATGACAGACATCACTAAAATGTGCTTGTTTTTCGTGGTCATGATCTGCCTCATCGGCAACAGTAAGTAACAATGATTGAATAGAATCTAAATGAATTCAGCTCAAATATTGATGGTTAGGTCATGGTAGGTCCTATCCGTTATGGAAAGTATTTTGCAGTGGTGTGCCACTCTACCGAGGTCGCCTTGATTCGATTGTAACTCCCAGTACTGTGGCCGGACATGTGCACAAGGTAATGGGCGGGAATCATTTTAGTGCTGGAGTAAAAGGTCAGTCCGAACTCGAATTGTACGAAGTGACAAAAGCAGCCAGTTGTACAACATGTTCGATTCATACAGTGGACAACAGTAATTATTGGCATCCAGATTTGTGAGTTCAATCGGCAGAGTTTCTTGATTTTTTCTCTCATATTTGATCTGACAGTGTTGCCCTTGAGTCGGTGGGTTGAATTTTTTTTCGTCAGTCATTGCCTATCTTAGATACTCAGCGAATTCACTTTGAGGTAAGAAGACCATTTTCACTGTTGTTTTTGAAGAATATAGCGACTCATATTGACACTTGCCTACTGTCATTCAAGTACCTGATGAGAACTTTTGAAACTCCTGGGGCCATTTAGTCGAAAAGAACACTCCGCTATTCACTTGACATCTAACAGAAGAAAATCGTGACATGAGAGATTGAGAATACGATTGAAATTCTTTGTAGTCATCGATAGAAAATCCAAAATGAATGACTTGAAGATTGTATTTCACAAGTATCAGTAGAATGAAAAATTTCTTATTAAAAATCCCATTTTAATTGCCTTAGATACTATCGTTGGCCTAATGGAACCTTTTCACTCGTACCCAATGGTGGTCTTACAGTTTATTATATTGCTCGAACTGGTATTAACGGAGGTCCACAACATGCCAATCCCGATTGGCAACCATTTCCCAAAGGTCTTCGAATGATTGCCGGTAATCCATTTCGACGAAATTTTAACCAATCAATGGTCGAACATCATGCCATTTCATTCGTTTGGTGAGTTAAATGTGCATCAGAAAGTTTTTTTTTTTATTACGATCATTCTCAAACATTTTTCATTCTTTATTCACCCAAAATTCCTCTGATTTGCAATGCTCTATGATTCTTTTGAGAAGGTCGAACATGTTCTGATAAATCCTAAAGAATTCCGAATTTTTCTGAAAATGATGAGAATAGACCGTGAACATAATCGTCAAGAATATATTGAATCGTGGTATACATAATTCATAAAAGATAATAATTGTCTTTCATTTATTTAAACACTGATAATAGTTTGACGGATTTCGGCATGCCGCCAGCGCCTGAAACAAATGGATTTCAAACGGATCGATACTTTTGCAAAAATGGTTTTCGCATGCAAGTTTTCTTTCCAATGTGTTGGAACAACAGAACTTTGGATTCACCAGATCATCGCAGCCACATGGCGTATCCGTCTCACTACAATGGTGGCGATTGTCCACCGTCACATCCTGTTCGCCTACCTGGAATCTTCTTTGAAGCATTCTACTCTGTAGATCAATTTCCACATGGACAAGGTACACAACCTTTTGTTCTGTCCAATGGAGATCCGACTGGCTACGGTTTTCATGGAGACTTCGTAAGTTCTGCACTTATATCTCATCGTGTATTTTATCCTTTTGTGAAGATTTATGGTTTGAGCATGTTTTGAAAAGGAATCGAAAATAACTTTGAATTGTAACGGATGCTTTCATAGATAGTGACGTTTTCTCACTTCATTTTCGTTGTGAAATCGGTCTTGGCATCGAAAATAGACTCTATGCAATAGTTTTTATTCTTTAGGTGAATGGTTGGGATACGGACGTTCTGAAAGCAGTGATTGCTGATGATTCGTGCGATGCAGTGAACACCGACCAAGGAAATAAACCTGAACGATGTCTACCTCTGAAACCGTTTGTCAAGGCTCGCGTCGATGATAATTGTGAACTGGCCAGATCCATCCCACTGACTGAGAACATTGGAATGATCGAACCTCTTGATCGTTTACCTGGATGTAATCCGATCACCTACTCAAATGCAGTCAGCTGTTCACAAGGAGCTGAACCCAGTAGCATGAGAAACGAAGACACATTTCATATTCAATCGAAGACCACTGGTCGTTATTTAACATTTGATTCTGCTACTGAGTACGTGTTTGCTAATAGTTCAACAAGCAATCCTACATATCGTCAAGTGTGGGGTCTTGGTTGGGCTCCTCGAATTCACGGACGCACAATACGAAATTCTGAAATTAACAAGCATTTCACGATGCAAGACAAACTCAAAGTCAAAGGAGTCGTTATTGATGCATGGGAAATCTTTTTAATAGAGAAACAAATCGATAGTGAATATGTAGCCATCAAAAACGTTCGACATAACAAATATCTGACAGTTGAAGAAGATTTCACCATTAGCGGTCAAGCAACATCCATTACTGATGCTTGCCTTTTCAAGTTGGTCACGCCCAATGGAGGCTTTGTTTCTGAGGGCATTAAGTTTGCAGATCTTTATCAACTTACTTCTCTAATTGGTTGATATTATATATATGAACCTATTCATTACTAACTACAACAAGAACAATTTTGCTTCTTACCTTGCGTTAGTATCACAGATATTGATAAATATGAGGCGTTCTTCTCCTCTCGATCTTCATTCATTCTCCAAAGTTTTGCTAAGTAAGGAAAGTCCCTCGTTCATATCACAATCTGAAAGTTCGGATTGATCCTCACGTAGAGTGACCGGATTTAAAATTGAAGGAATTTATGGTTTGGATTGCTTCTTTGCGCATATGGCTGGCAAAAGCAAATCTCCATATCAGTAAAACGCTCGATAGTATGCCTACAGTATCCAATCAAAATGTCATTTACTGGGGTGGAAGTGGATGTGATTATATTCTGAGTATTTTCTTAAACCCACACACCGTTCAACAATCTCTCATCTACATCATCTTATGTACCCCTTTGATCTAATACAGAAGTCTATATACATTTCAGTTAATTAATATGCATCAAAATAACATATTCTATTCTCATAGTATTCTATGGAAGAAAATAACTAGAACAAATAATCAAGGTCATAGCATAAGTATCAATATTCACAACTTTCAAAAGAATGAATAGTTTGACATATGTACACGAAAAGTTGAATACGAATCATACTCCGCAATCTCACCAAGTGAATTCTTTCTAGATACTAATTACTATTTCAATGTTTAAAGTGCGAACGTATTAGGTTTTTTCTTCTCATAGAAAGTATATTCTAATTTTAAAAACAGAGAAGTCGCCAGCCACACACACAGAGCAATATCACTCCATGAAGAGCGAGCAACAATGTCATCCACTCTAAAACAGCCTCTAACTATGTGTGCAACAAAGCCAAAACATTTGGATTCGGTACAAAAATATTTTGGTAGGATTTAGATTTAGTGCTATGATTTGGTTTAAACGTAACATGACTAAAAAATTGGACGCAAGTTGCACTCCTACCACTAACATTGCAACTAGACCACGAGTATGCAATAGCTATGGATTTGCAATGGACTGAGAAAGCCTGACATGGATTTTGCGGGAATGTGAATATTTTAGGAAATGTGTTTGTCATGGACAACTCAATAGAATGTAAAATTATGAATTTATTAAAACAGTGATAAACGAAAAAATTATATAAGCAAATCACGATGTGCAACAGACCATACATATTTATAATAATTTAGACATGGTATGAATGAGAACATGATTTTCGGCTAAGGGGGAATCCCCAGACTATGAAAGACTCACACTTCCCTTTTCGAATGTTAAAATGTAATACAATTTTTTTCAGTTAGTTGAAAGTGAAAATTTCGTTATTAGAAGTTTTATACGCAAAGAAAACTTTGTTACTTTATGGTGATACTATCAAATCTAAATGTTTATTTTAATGTTTGAAAAATCAGTATGCACTTCAAACTACATACTTATCATGTCATTTTGCTGTTTTCTTGAGAAGCTGTCACTCGTCGAATCTTTCACTGCAGTTCGAAATTAAAGTTCTATGTTATCTTTAATCTTTCATGTAAGGTAAATAACGACGATGCCATTCTGACATTTCGTTTCTTAAACTAATCAAACATATGAATTTCTTTTTAATGACGTACAAATAAAAAGCCAATGTTCGCATGTAATATACTAATTGCTTTAATTATGAAATAGAATATAAGCAGTATCAATAATTGACATGTAATTATCTGTTTTATTACACGTACCAATTTTCGAAAACAAAAAATGAAGAACTACTTTCTATAGTTGAGTCCGACGCGTCTTCTCGATTACGGACGTTTTTTCTTAATTGGAGAAAAACTATGTCTAAATTGTGGAAAGAAACGAAATTGATATTTAAAAATGATTCATGAAGATAGCTCTATTAAACAATATCAACTGTCTCAAGCTGATCTAATCTGGTATCGCCACGTGTCATTCTTTAAGCAAATATTGTATATGTAGGACTCGATAAGATATATTCAAGCATTACAAAAATCTATTATGGTTCGAGTAAAGTAAAAAGAAACTCAACAACGAATCACAAGCCCTAGGAAGACTCAAGTCAATGAGAAATGATAATATTTTAATTCAAGTCAAGGAAAAATATTTAAATGACTTCTGGTGTCTCAGTGGTTATCAAAAGAGATTATGACCAACATTTTATCGATATGTCAAGTTATTCGATACTACTGACAAAAATAATCTTGATTATGAACCTAAAAAACGTTAGATGTTCAAATATTTATCATAAATGATTTTTCTGCGCTTCTTTTTCATTGAATAAATCTTGTCTTGATTCCAGAATACGGTTATTTTTTTCTACTTCCCCTGTTTCTACCTGACGGACATTTTTTTTTTAATTGGACGAATAAAATGTCCGCAATCAAGGTATGACTGCGTTCGACAAGAAGCCAACGAAAGAAAAAATACATCAATTAATCAATCGAAAATGATTGATTCACATTCTTTTGTTCATATATATGTTGTAGGCAAAATTGGAATCTAGGCAAATTCCGAATTTGCCCGGGCAAAATTGGAATTCTAATTTTGACTAGACAAAATTAGAATTCTAATACTGACTAACATTT
>OENT01002118.1:0-21204 GCA_900239685.1 Rotaria macrura | reverse complement strand
AGCTGCCAACGCCAGCGTTCGTTCTTTATACAGATTTTCTATAGGATGATGATAAAAATGAATTGTTTTGACTAGTCTTTTGCCATATGCATCAATACCTGATGTTCCCACAAATAGAGTGAATTGATTGGTTCTAGACAAAACCGACAAGGAATTCGAAGAATTCCATCCGGTCCTCTTAATGTACTTTGCATATCTAGAATTTGAGGGCAAGTTTGTTTAAATAAAAAGCGTAAACCTCATTTGCAGAATTTATATCCACACTCATATGTCTATTTTCGATACAGAATATGTGTCCTTATAATTCAAGTCGTTTTTTTCTGATGAAATCGACCATGACACATCAATTCTGATGTCTTGCCCAAATCTTCAACACAAAATAAACAGATTAACTTAAGTATTCGTCAAGCAGGAGACAAATATTCTACAATCCACATGACTGATTTCCTTTTGTGACATTATACCTATGGTGTACTTGAAAAAGGAATAAAACAGCCAGGACCATACTTGGTACCAGTTTTGTCAACGCCGAATTATAGGCCGGCGTCCAAAATACAGAGGCGGAAAAAAGTATCCATACGATTTTGTTGAAGCAATATCTTAGTTGGATTAATCTTTTGTCGACATTTGAAAACACCAGGTGAATAGTCATACCATACAGTACCTATTGTGTAAATATGCAGTGGTTTCGTTCTTCATTGTGGGAGACATTGCGGCGTCACCATAATCGTTAGGAAATTGCATTTCTTCGTGTTGTGTGGATTATTTCTCCGTAAAAACAAAACCTAAAATACTGAAATTGTTGTTGCAGATAGTAATAATTACGATCTATTATCGGTAAAAATTTCATCAATTTTCGTCCATCCACATATGGGTTATTGATGAAAATATCAGCAGTTAAGTAATTTCAAATAAACGCCCATGTTTTCTTGGGGTCCTAGGAATATTCCAGTTTTCTACGAAATTAAGTGAGCTGCAAATAAATGTCATGTACAAAAGTCGTGTAGTTGGTGTGGGGATGGAGATGTGGGAGGGAACGTGTTGGTGCATATATGGCTCTGGCCGTAGCTGTGGTTATGGCTATGTGTGGGTGTTGTAGGGCAGGTTTGGGTAGGGTTGTGGGCGTATCGTTGGCAGTCCCTATGACTGGGACTTATCGGATGGTGTGGGTATTGATGTGCGTTTTGGTATGCATCTATTCTGTTTAGGTGCGACCGTTGTTTTGGCCTATGCTCAGGCGTCGTTGAGTTTTGATTACGATTCGGTTGTGGGTGTCATTGCTGTGTGTGTGTGTTTGTGGCGGTTTGCTTCTCAATACGAATACAGGGAAGGAACAGTGCACTCATAAAGAAAGTAAAGCTTGAATCAGACTCACACGACACGCCCACACCAAAGCCAACCGCAACCATGAAACTTATCACACCCGTTGGTAAAGGCCAATTCCCACCCACATCCTAGCACAAGTCAGTATCCGATCGCAGCGAATGCTCAGGTCCTTTGAGGGCACATCGATGCTACAACTCTGGTGAAAGCAGAACTATTGAATAATTGGAATCTTTTTATAGTTTCAAAGTCTGATATGCAGTGGCTCCTCTGTTTTTGTTGTGGCAATATTCGCAGCCACCATAGCAGCATTAGATTTATTTTTGATAGTCGAAATTTGTTTCGGAACTCGGCTGCATTTCCTGTAATGAGGAGGTCAAGATTTTCCATTCGTCTGTGTTACGAGATGGAAATCATGAGCTCTATTGTTAATATTATTGAATACTATTGTACTACGAAAATTTTGAACTTGCAAACTATTTAGGGAATCGGCTTGAAGTGATCCACCTTTGAAACCCGTTGTAACTCTGGTACCTGATCACAACATAGGTTGAAAGAGGTGAAATGATGTGCCACTTATCTCAGTGTAATCTGGTGTAGAAATGGTGAGAATATGCAGCAGAGTGTATAGCTAATAAGTGAAGTGCTCCGTTGTTTATACACTCACCTACTTCGAGCATGTAACGTCACCGAAGAAAAAATGAAACTGCCTTGAATGTTTCTTGAGGAGAAATGAAATGCAAGGTTCTCTCTTTCTCCCATGCTTTCACTCCTTTACTCTTCGTTATGACGCTTTCGCCAACTTATTCCTCGACTGCTGTTGAATTTTCGCAAACACACTCAGAAGCCACACACTACCCTAGAGTAACGTTCTGTTATGCGATTCAATAGTCAAAGGAAAAGTTGAAATCAACATCGCAGATTTTGAGACATAAGATTTTTCAGACGAAGAGTTTAGCATTTTGCGAGTCAATTCACACAGCAATGGGTCTCAAGGAAACTAAACAGTGCTCCACGTACTACTCGACGGGATTCATCACATCGTGATGTCCTTTCCTCAATAGATGTTGTAATTGAAAAAGTGTCGGGCTGAAATCTACGTATGATTGTCGAAGTGATTGTGAACGTTAGTTTGAGTGTTGCTTAAGTGTCGGCTCTGGTATAAGTGGTTTTGGAGGGTGGGTGCTGATGTGGGTGTCGTCTTCCAATCAATCAGACCGAACCAGCCGCGAGGTCATCCGCAGTCACCGACGCTGCTGCACCAGGAATCGACAGGGCTACCACGGTTTCGACTGCGGATCGTTTTGCACAGGTTCCTTTGATTATCCTGTTAAATTCGGCGAGTTAATAATGTTGCCCGCGTGATTTATGTGGGGATAATAATGGTTCCCCGCGGTGTTTCTGGATGGACACCGAAGATTTCTTTCAGGATAGATACTGATATCCTGCCGTTTCTGGCTTCCTGGTCTTGCAGTGTATTGAACGTTTCCGGCACGGTCGAGTTCCGGTCAAGAATATTGCTACCATTTTCCTAGTTTTTTTTCGGTGAGTGCCTGCAGGATGTGGGGCGTATCGCATTCAATACCACCCCACAACCACAACCGCATCCAGAAAGTCATACCCACACAGACTGACAGCAACAGGGACACTAGCACCGAAAACCACACACAGAGCAAGGGCCGTACTAAAGAAAGAAACTAAATCCGTACCCACTCACACCCTCAAGCACACAAAAAAGGCTTCTCCAGCAATCTGCGTGCTCCGATTTTTTCTTCCAGGACAGAGGAACAACAAAAATCAGCTTCGTCAGGAAACTTGATGGAAATTCTATTGGAAGAAGCAAGAAAGTTTTGTAACAACGATCTAACTGCCAGCCTCGTGCAGCAAAGATTTCATTTTCGATTATGTTGATAGTAACACAGCATTCATATGAGATGAAGAGAATTTTCTGTGAAAATTCGTTTCTTTCATCAATTGAATTGCTGAAGACAAATCTTTTGATTTTCGAACTAACAATCAAAGAAGAGTTGTGAATTATTCAAGTTTTGCCTATTTGAACCGCCATCGTAACCCTTTACCTCTGAATGTCCACGAGCGTGGATATTGGCAAAATCACTATTGAAAAGAGTCAAAGGAATTGATTTACTGTAACGTTTATGGTAGCTGTAGAGAACTTTACGCGCTATCGATTAATAAAAACGATTACATTCTTTCATTGTTCTGTTTGTTTAAAAGATGATTTACAAAATCAGTAAACTCGAAAGAAATTTAAAACTTTTAGAATTTTGTTTTTATCTATAAGCATTATGTGTCTCGGGAATATGATGGGCGGCATATATTGATAAAAGTGTCTACTTTTAAATGAAAAGAATTTCGAAAAATTTTCAATAGTTTGGTGGATAAGAAGTGATGAGACATTACATGAACACTAAAGCGACTGTTTATAGATAAAGGTAATAAATGATGTCCATCATACATATTATTTTTAAAACCATTTCTCAGCAAAAGTAAAATGAAATATCAGCCGTTGATTGAAATGCTTTCATTGACAATATTATTACTTAGACGCAATGTGGGTGCTTTTGAGAAATGTGTATCAGAACCACATGTGCTCATAAAAATAGCTGTTTATGCCTTCATTATTCGCATTCCTATTACTCAAGTAAAGACAACTAGATAGTACTTTCGTCTATTCAACACCATCAGAATAGAGAAAAAAAGACAAGTTGTCTAGTCGTTCCATCGTCTCCTTATCTCATGATATGTGCAATGGCCAAACTATACTGTTTACCAAAGCAAAGGTGGTTGGGTGTGGCTGTGACTGACTGTGGTTTCAAATGTCAGAAGAGCATTCAACCCACCTACACCCCCAGCCATCCTAGCGTGGAATGGATCTGAAAAGGTGTTCATTCGATAGAGCTCGCAGGGTTCTACCTTGGTCAACGTCGTTTGTTTTTTGGTTCGGCCTATGAGCGAATCCTTAAAGGGTTTACAAAAACCTTCAGATTTTTTCCGATCTTTTTGCTGCATTTCAAGTTTTTCTCTAGGTTCGAAAGGTGCTGAAGTAAAAGGAAATAGTGTATTTAATAAAGTTCATCGAGTTCTTTTTTGATCCGGTGTATAGGTGAATCTCGACAAGGAAAACTCGAATCCAGCCACAAGATATCCTACGTTCGAATGCATTGCATTCATATTGTGTAATTTTTATTGTTTCCATTTTTTCACTTATGTTCACAAACTTAATGCTGAGAAATTGCATAACTGAAAAAAAATATAGGTTGATATATTCATATATGTCGAATTTGATATTTTCCTATAAGATAGTCGAAGAACAAGCAAGGTAAAGAATAATTCATACTGTAATAATTTTGTGGAACTCACATATGTTTTCGAAGAAAATAGTGGGTGTAAGTTTAAGAGTGAGAATTTTGATGCTCCCCACCCCCTCCATTACAGACATAGTTCATAGTTACAGACGCCCTCCCTGGTTACAGACGCCGACTCCCCCACCATTACAGACCATAGCAACCAACTTTTTAATCCATTACAGACATAGCAACCAGCATTATATTATGGTCTTATATCAGTGCGTTGTTTACCGTTTACTTCCATGCTTATAATAAGAAAAATGTAACATTAAGAAAAATGAACAACGAAATACGGTAACTAACGAGTGAATAGCAACAATGAAAAAAAAATTGGGCGCTCATTAGAGAAAGACGATGCAAAGAGTTCGTGATATTACATTTTCTGTATTTTCTACTATCATTATGAATCAATAGATATGTGAGTTCCACATTTTCGCCCCAACGGGGCTGCGCTAACTAGCTTTTTAATTGCTATACTTGTCTTCTTATATAAATGACTGACTCTCAAATTTATTAACAATTCAGATTAATTAATCCTTTATAGTTGACTACTAGAGAAATACTAGCAACAAAATCTTTTCTCGTGCCATTGTGATTCTCTCAGTACGAAGATACAAGAAATGTGTCCACATAAAAGATAAATCTTGTTTGGTACCTAATGATTAAATGTTGCCTTTTGGTAAAATCCGGTTGTAAGGGGTCAAAAATATTGGAAATGTCAGTTTTTATTGGCCTATCAAAGGCCCATATTTTTTTATTGCTTTCAATCAGTTGTTTGATACTGAAGCGCAGCTTTTTTTTCTGCCTTTCATGTTGCAGACCAGAACTGACAGATGTCTTGATTTATCCTAAAGCTACACCAATTATGCAAAATTGGTTAGGGTGTGGGTGTGGGTGAGTGTGAGTTTAGGTTGGTATCCATATTTGTGTTGGTCTCTTGTCGTTATCCGCACCCTAAAATAAAAATACATTTTACTCTAAATATCGTGCACAAATCAATTGAATATGGAATATAAATTAATATAAATTTCTTTAGAATAAATAAATAAGTACAAAAACTAAAAAATAAGTACATTAAAATAAAATGAAATATATAAATAAAACAGAATTGGTAATATACAATTATTTTTATTAAAATTATTGTTGAAATTATCGGTAGACGTTTCCCTACAGAATGGACTTCCTTCAGAAGTTGTTGTTTTATGCACTACTGATATTCCTTTATCAATGTACATGTATTTTCTTTTTCGTTTTGTTCTCATTTTGTATAGTGGTATAGATAGGACAATACGATGATACTGAAAGTAGACGACATCTAGGTTTCCTCATCCGTACGTAGCATTATCGTCGTCTTCTCCAATTGGTTGTTGTTTATTGTGCATTCGTCGAAATTCTTCAGTTTTGAATTTTGTCTTTCTTAGTATGTTATTTTATTTCTTGATTTAATATAGAGTACCAGTTTTCATCTAGTTGATTGTACTTATAAAATGGTTGATGACGGAAAGAATTGATTTTTTTATTGTTTTTTTTGTAGTCTATTTCATTAACTATGAAAAATGCATCCATGGCGTTGACTTTACCTTGGTAACATTTTTTTATGTTGACGACTATTTCAGAGCTACATAGATCTTCTGTATTTGTATATTCCTGTTATATTATTTTATTATCTTATTTAACTGAACTTTTGTTTCCCAACTATAAATAGTATCGCAACTTGATTCAATTTGATATAAAATTAATTTTGATGTTGTTTTGATATTAGAGTTTAAATATGAAGTCATTTTATTTAGATAGGTGAAGCATAGCTTGATCTTTAATGTTTCTAATTTTCTTTTAAGTATTTCTAGATGTGGTACATACGGTAATGATATTAAATATTGGAATTTTTCTTCTTTTTACTGTTTTTGATGATTTTAATATTTTTTGTATTTATTTTTTGATTTTTCTTTTGGATATTTCGACTTGGTTAACATTATTTTTAATTGTTCTAGATCTTGTTGCTGATGATCATCAGTTTTGTTGTTTCAATTATTCTCGCCGTTATATTCCTGATTATATTGTTTTTTTTTATTGATTGTAGATATTTTCATTCATAATTAAGAAGTCCATCTGAAGTTGTATGTTTTCTAAGCAATCTTATGCCTATTCTGCTCTCGTTTTCTTTTCGTATTAATGTTTTGTCAAGAAATTTTTACTTCTTTTCTTTTTCATATTCGTATATAACTTTATTGGTCCTATAATTTTATTCAATTTTTTCCACATAAGTTTTTGTTTGCTCTCGATTCGTATTTGTCAAAATTAGGAAATCATCAACGCATTGCAATAATCTTTTATCTATATTGATATCATTTAAATTTTTGGTTCTACGTTCATTTATTTATAAATCATCTGGTAATGGGGATAAACTATTTCTCATTAGAAGACCTTTCCTTTATTTATAGAAATTTTCTTTGAATGTAAAAAAACTATTTTGTAGACAGAAAAGTAACACCTGTTTAATATCTGTTTTTGTTAGATTTTATTCAAAAAACGTTTGTGATTCATTTATTCTATTTATCGCTATGTCAATGAATCTAATTAATGGGATATTGGAAAAATAAATCTTCGATATCTAAACTAATTAGTTTATCATTAATATCTAATTCAACCATAAATATCTTTATTATGAATCGATTTGTATTAGTGATAGAATTTTCGGAAAATTTAATAATTCTCATTCGATGCTCTTCATCGTGAAGTTTGGGTTACCTCCTTGCTACAGTTAAATTTTCTATAGATATTAATTAAAATTTTTGTTTTAAATTCATTTCCTTTGCTTTGAATAAATTATTTATTATATCTCATAATTTCTTTTGAATGATGTTAGGTGGATCTTTAACTTGCTAGTGTAGGTCTTCATTTTTTAAATTTTTCGTTAAATTTTTAAATGTACTCATTCTTATTCAGTATAAGGATTTTTCCTCCTTAACCTGCTTAAACAATTAGTATATTAATATTTCTTTTTAATTCATTCAGTAGTTTATGTTCTTCTTTTGTCATATTATCTTTACACAACTTTTCCCACTTTAACATAAATGTTGATATTTCAGCAATAGTTGATTTCTTTATAGGTGATACTACTATACTATTGACATATTTTTCTGTATTTGCTATGACTTCAACGACATCGATAAATGATGGCTCAGAATAAATTTTAGCCCTTTTGATAGTACATTTAAATATTTATCTGATTTATTCGCAACACTAGATGTATCCTTAAGTTTATTATTATTACTATTATTATTAGTAGTAATTTTATGTTTCTTATCAATCAACTGCTTTAATTTGACGCATTGCTTTTTCATCATTTTTCATTTTTTATCATGTTTATTCATCCAATGTAAGTTCAAATCATGAACTCTGTCAGGATGCAAATCTTTGAGATATCATACAAAAATATTCAATTTTGTATTTAATTCAATCGTATTCAATCTCTTCTGCTTGAATTTATATTCTATTTGATTATCGCGTAACTTTTCGATTGTTTTATTTAATAGAATATGATTGATATTTAATCTGATTTTATGTCTCATATATTATCCCTTCGAAATGATATTCATTTCTTTACATTTTTTTAGAAAATTATACTTTCTTGAGTTTTTTTGTTTGCGCTATAGTTTTTCGGTATTTTTGAAGATAGCATCGACTCATTCTTCATAAAGGTTTTCAAATTGAAATCGATCAAGGAAGGAGACATGTTTTAAATTATAAACTACTTCTCTTCCTGCATGTAATATTATACTTAATGATTGTTTTAATAATTAAACAACAACACAATAAAATAGAATGAAACGAAATGTAATAAAATAGGAAGAAATTTAGCTTTAAATATAAAATACAAATTAATTTAACACAAGATTTAAATTGATACAAAGTGTTATTAAATGAATATATAAGATACAATAGAATAAAATGAAACAAATAAATGAAACAGAATTGATAAGATACAATTATTCATATTAAAATTATTATTGAATTTACCGGTTGATGTTTCGGTATAGAATGGACTTTCTTCAGAATTTTATGTTATATGCATTTCTAATGTTCCTTGGTCAATGTATACATGTTTTCTTTTTCTTTTTCTTCTTGCTTTTGATTGTAGTACGATTAAGGAAACCTAGTTGTCGTCTCCTTCCAGTACCATTACATTGTTCCATTTTTACCACTATCAAAAAGGACAAGAAAAATAAAGCATATGTACATTGACCAAGGAACATCAGTAGTGCATAAAACAATAAGTTCGGAAGAAAGTTCAATCCTATAGAGAAACGTCAACCAATAATTTCAATAACAACTTTAATAAATATAATTATGTCTTATCAGTTCTGTTTCATTTATATATTTCATTTTATTCTATTGTATGTTATTTATTTATTTATTTAATAAAAATTTGTATTAATTTATATTTCATGTTAAATGAATGTGTGTTAAATATTTAAAGTAAAATTTCTTTTTATATTTTTATATTTTGCTCCATTCTATTTTATTGTATTGTCGTTTAATTATTAAAAACATTATGTAATAAAATATTATATACAGGGAGAGAAGTATTTTAAAATTTAAAATAGATGTGTTCTTCCTTAATCGATTGCAATTATTTCTTCATGTCTCTTACGAGGGAAGGGCCCAAATTGTGAATTGCCGATCAAAGTTCTCTTTGGCTCATCAATACAAACTGATGAAACTAGTAGAACCCAAAAAAGATTCGTTCCGATGCGCTGTTCTTCCTCCACTAAAAACAAAAATGGTTCTGCATTCGTTGCAAAAATCGGAACCCTCTCAAAGGTTATGGGCAAAAGTACGATACCCATGAAAAAGATTCCTAGACACTTGATAAGCCTCTTTTATGGTTTCGTATCTATGCACGAAACCTTTGAAAGGGTTTCGAATTCGTAGCAAAATTCAAAACCCTTTTTTTCATTGTGTACTATGGTCATTTCAGATGTTTCCCTTTTTTTCACGATTTCTCCAAACGTATAGGAGAAGATCGATACTTGTTGTGTTCAAAGAACTATTCAGATACTTATTAATCGAAGTAGTAAATATATTAAAAAATCGAATTTGTGATGTTTTCCAAAAATTGTTATGTTTTTCACTGATTCACCAGATATACTAGAATGAAAGTATTGAAAACTAGCTATCGGGCTTTCAAGGATGATGTTTCCTATCGAGCGACGTATTTGAGCAAGATCAAATTTTTCTGAAAGAATATTAGAGAGATAGGAATTTCGTGGAATGTCGGATGTATAGAGAGTAAAAATATAGAGCGAAGAAGTATTCTCAAAGCAGTAAACTCATAAACAATCGAACCAGTTTATTCTGAAACCAAGCGACGCATATTTTGAGTTGGTTAAGGAGTTGTAAGTTCTTTTTCGCGCCAATTTTTTGTTTTGTTTACTAGCTCATGGATATTTGTGTCGTTTTTGACGCAATTTCAGGCTCAGATACGTTTAGGAAAGAAGGATAAAACTTGAGAATAATAAACGTTAAAAAGGTACTGAGGTACAACAGAAACACCCAGATTTTCGGAGAAAACTGTCGGTCGGCTATTTTCAGATGGGTTCAACAACTTGACATTTCTTTTTATAAGAGACTCCTATGAATGAACCGCCACTTTCAAGAATTTCTGTCTACAAAAACTTCGAAATTTATCGCTGTAAGATTCGTCCTCATTGCCGCACACATTTCATTCTAAAAAATAAGCACAGATAGATCGTCTGGCAGTTTTTTTATTTCAGAAACTTTCCAAAATGGCCGCTGTGCACTCTGTAGCTCGGGGTTTCAACTACCAGGTATGACGCTTATTCCTTGTTCGGAACCATTATTTAACTTTCTGTTTGTCTGTTCTCTTCAGGTCGACGCCTATGAGACCTCCCGTCCGTCTTATCCTTCCGCTGCCCTACAGTTTATCGACCGAGAACTTCTTTCTGGAATTAGTCATCTCACAGTTGTGGAACTTGGAAGTGGCACTGGCAAGTTCACTCGTTTTCTTCTGAATTTTAAACAGATTACCAAAATACAGTGTGTCGAACCATCGAAGGAAATGATAGAGAAGTCGAAGAAAGTACTGGAAGAAGATATAGAACGAAAGAGGGTTGAGATCTTGAAAGCAACTGCTGACGATATTCCTGCGGAAAGTGACTCAGCCGACTTGGTCGTGGCAGCACAGGCATTTCACTGGTGAGCGTGTAATACTGTCTACTCAGAAGGTTCTCATTTGAGACATAAATGAGCCGTGCGAATCAATTAAAGAGGAAACATTCTCAGCTGTCAGGCACCGTTCGAGTCTTTATTCTCCCAGTCTTCAGGGGGAGATGAGACCAGCAAAAGACTAAACGAATCCATCCCCGTGGCGAAGTGAGGCCGACTTATCGAAGACGATTTCCCATGCTTATTGCATAAAACATGACTATTTTTAAAAATTCCTATCTCGGAGAGACTTTGCCCCTAAATTTTGGAATTCTTTTAACAAGCCACTATCGGTGAAACCTCTGTATGGGCAAAGTTTCAGGTCAAAATTTAGAAGTATGGTTGTACTTGAAAACTGGGGCTCTGCAGAAAAAGTTCATTTACAATCCCATATGTCGACCACAGTTCGCCATGGAGATGAATCATTTAGAATTTTGCTAGTTTTATCTCACCCTCGAGATGGGCGTAATATGGAGTCGAACGACGTTCGACAGTTGAGAATGTTCTATCATAAGTTAGAAACGATCTACTAAGCAAAAGAACAACTGACTTTCTTTCTTGTCTTTGACGCTTCGCTTCTTACTTTCCACAGGTTCGCAACGACGAAGACTCTACAAGAAGTCCATCGTGTGCTAAAACCAACTGGGAAGTTCCTTTGTATATGGAATCTCTTGGATAATCAAGTCAGCTGGGTTCGGCAGTTTCGACATTTGTGAGTGTCGGTATTCTAAAGAGATGTTTCCTCAATCTCAATGTTCTCTTCATTTAGATTTGAACAGTACGAAGCTGACTCGCCACAATACCACTTGATGCTTTGGAGACAGGTCTTCACCGACGATCAAAATAGAGAACAGAGACAACTGTTCAAGTATCCTCTGAGGGAAGAGCACTTTTCCTGGGTGTGGCCTAATCGTAACCTAAATGAGCTCTGAAGTGAGCTCCTCTCGAAATCCTATGTCGCTGCAATGGTTAACGAGCAGCAAGAGGAGCTCAGGAAGAAAGTGGTAGGACTGTTAGATGGGAAGTTGAAGTTATTCGATAATAATGAGTCGAAGACAGTCAGTGTACCCTACCAGACGGATTTGGCTTGGCTGCAAGTCAACAAGTGAGAACAAGACTGAGGATCACTAAAACAAAAAAGATTGAAAAGATTATTTTTATCTGTAAAATTCATAGTTTTATTTGTCCCAAAGTATCCATATACACTGTAATTGGTACTGGAATGTTGCCGATGGTTCATATTCGCAGTATTACTTAAATAAATTTTGTTCTTTTACTCCTATGACACCTATACTGTGTATGGTTTTGTAGAGAATTGATCGCTGAAACTTTCGAAAAACGTTGAGTCCGAAACCATGAAAACTGAAGAAGATATTGAGAAAATATCTCATGGAGTGGCCACAAAGCTGATGGACTTTGAGAACTTAAAAGCAAGTCGAGCATTTAACAACAAGGGTTTAATGAGATTGTTCCAATGGAGTGGTCGCAATTACGATGAGTGAATCCTCAAAGAACAGACAGAACTACCGAAAATATACTACCTATCAACCCTCTTATCAACTGGGTGTGGGTGTATGTGAGATTATTGTTCTGGGATCTCTTTTCATGCAGCTGCACGCTCATTTTCCATTGCAAGTTGTAACTAGACAAACATATTTTGAATTAAAATTTTAACCAATGACATACATGGCTTTTTCGTCTGTCCAAGATATTGGCTATTTTGAGAGGAAATATAAAAATAAATTTAATCTGTCTTGTTTCAAATGCTGTATTTGACTTTGAAAACATGACACTGTCATATTTAATTGTTGATATTGATCATTAAGACGCTTAAGAGTCGGATTATTCTCCAATCTTTTTACGATTTTGAATATATTGTTCACAAAATAAAAAGTAAAATCTATTGATTTTAAAAATTAATTTCATAGAAAGAAAAATAGTAGTTGTTAATTGATTTAGATTAGATTTGAAACTTTTCATTTTCTCTCATTTGGTGTTGTTCAGCTTCATAAAATGAATCAACTGTTTATACTGTCTTTTGCATCAATTGTGTTAAAAGAACTAAGATCAGCAAGAAAATTTTAAATTTTGTGTCGTTTTTCTGTTTGTCCATGAATTTAAATGCGAATTGTTATAGGAAAATCACTGAAAATTTATTACATTTTATCGAAAACGACTGAGTATGATCGACCAGTAAGACGTCAATCATTTAAATATGTTCACATTTGATCAACATGTAAATTGACTACATGAATAATCATTTTCTATAACTTCTATGTGATAATAATCAATTTATTTTGTTCATGAAATATCGTTACAATTCAAAATAATAGCAAACTCTGATGCATTTGATAACAGACGGTATATTCCTCATTATTTTCCAACTTTGTTCGCCAAAACTGCATCCCTTGTTGATTGCTTCCAAAGGCATCCCCACTGTAGATTCGTCTGTCCATTATATTAGTAAGTGTTTTATTTTTATATAGATGCATTACTAATACAGATGTATTGAGTATGAAAGAATATTTTTATCATAACATTCCAAAAGATATGAACATTTTTTCTTTTACAAGGGTAGTGTGGATGTGGGTATGGGTCTAGATTTGTGGTGTTCGTGAAGTTGTAAACTACAGAAGCATTCACACCCAAACTCTTATTTCATATTAAAGAAATATATTTAGATATATAAGTACTATTTGATGTCACGCATTGTATTTCTATGCATAGCAACAACAAAATTATAATGTTGAAATATTTGTCTATACACACTGTTTTTTTTTCTGCAGCATGTAAAACAGCGTGCAAACTCTGTTTCATTTGGGTACCGTACATTTTGTTTTTTTGGGTGCCCTCCTTCATTAAGAACACTGTTTGGTTGCTTTGCTTCTGTACAACTGAACGCAAAGACTGCTGTATTGCGTGACAAAATATGCATAGCATGTGAAATGGAAGACATAATGTTCACCTGCAGTATATGCATAGTATTTGGTCTATGGCTCAACTTTTGTATCGGAACCAGTTGTCTATTTTGTATTCTGCGCGCTGCTAACATGTTTTTTGATGATTGACTACAACTCTATGTGTTTTGTATGAGGTGACCAAATTTGGAAATAAAAATAACTTAAGCGATCAAATTAAGTTCAGTTGCCTAATTCGATCACGGATTGTTTTTGAATATAACAAGAAAAACATTTCAGTTCATATCTCAGCATTTTGGAAAAAATATGAACATATAGATTTTGAGGTAAGTAATCAAATTGTATCATTTTTTTCCGGATTCACAATACTTTTCATAGTAAAATGCCTTTTTTTCGATTCTTCTATGTTCAATGGCTCAAATGATCGAATTTGGAAATCCAAATAGTTGTCGTAATCGAATGGAAAAACCGAAAAGAACGGAAAAATTTGAGTACCTCTCTTTGTAAAGGTTATTGCTCATCAAATATTGCTGGTTTTTAAATTAAAAAAATGTTTTCTGTATCTCAGAAACAAAAAATTAGTTCAGACAGACACTGCTGAGAGAAGGGTGTGGGTTTTTCTAAGAAGGTAAAAAATCGTGATCGAATTAGGGTCAGGCACTCTATCTAAGAGTGTGCGTTTAAAAAGTGAACCATGTTTAGTTTACGTTCTCGAACTCATTCAAGATCGTCAGAGCAACGCGGAATGCATCTCATTAGTTCTCTTCTAGCATGATAGAGCAAGTACGGAAGTTTGGTTAACATGTATTCAAAGATTGACAAAAAAAGGCAGAGAAAATATGACTTTATTTTTAATATGATGAGAAAGTTTATCAATTATTGGTATAATAACAACTTTTAGTTTCAACCAGAAATATTTTGGACATTATACTATTGGCTTACTTGATATTAGATAGGATATAGGATCCATGAATCCAATATGTTGCAACAATGGGCATTTTGAGCAAGGATCAATAAATCTTGGTAGTTGTTCGTTGTCACAGGCAACAGTAGGCGCATTCGTATTATTGATAACATGTTCAATTTCACGATCAGTAAACAATGTATAAATCAGTACATTAATGAGACTTTGGAAGATGCATGCGAAATTCATCATCACCCATTCTGGTCTGTTTCCTAGACAAATAGCGAGATAACTTCGTGGCTCAATTAAGTGTCGTAGTCCATGTCCAAAGTGTTTTGATCGATCACCAATAGTCTAAAATGTTAGCCACGAATATGAATTGATAAAGACAGACGGATCATTTTTGTCAATATCTCGTGTTTTCAAACAATGACGATCTGTATACATTGCTACTGCCGATCGTATAGCAGCAGCCATATCTACTTTAGCAAGTTCTCTTGATTCTTCGCGACCATGAGCAAGCTCAGGCACTATTCGATGCGGATGGGGTGGATCGACTGTCGTTACAAATTGATCACAAAAGTCATAGTTACTACAAACTGTGCAAGTGTAACGATACTCAGCATGCAAAATAACACGATTGCATGCATTGCAGTATCAGTAAATTTGGTTTCATAGTTTCATTCATCGAAGAATAGGTCTTAAAGAAAAACGAAATATAAATTCCCATTTACTGTTCTTCCGACGGTTAACATAGGAACTCATCTTCATTAAAGCTACAGTTTGGCAAGAATAACACGATTAGCGAATTTTTTGATCTTATAATCGAAGATATGTCTACAATACCAGGCGAAACAAAGGTAATTAAAATATAGTAAAAAGATTATTCTAATTTTTTACTACGTAGGCTTTATCTAAGAGTCAAGAAACTAATGGCATTTTATTTTTGAACAAATTTTAGTAGATAATTGTACTTACTGGAACAGTTAATATATTTCGCCCAAGTAAAAAACAGATATTGAAGTGGCTCAGTACCCTACTAAAATATTGCTCAATAAATATGTCAGAAGAATGATGCAAAAATAAATCATAAATTCAAATTTAGTCGTCACCCAAATACATTTTAAAAAGTGTCATGAAATTCAAAGAAAGATAAATATATGAAGGTTTCTTTCTCTTTGCATCGATGACTAATATTGTTAGTGCCACATATGAGTCACAGTTGTTTTACAGCGAGTTCTACGTTTCTCTCATAAATACTATTCGACAAGAACTTACAAGAAGTACAAATAAGAGAATATTTTATCATGTGATCTGAATAGAATATTCAAAGTGATATTTAGACATGTAAAACATGCGATTTGATCGTTGATCTTTACTTACCGTTGCCCAACGATTTCATTCCTACTGATTTCGAGTTCTTACACAGTCAATGGGTTAGTTAAGTTAAGGGATTTCCTCACTAGAAAAATGCGTGATCAATTTATAAAGGACAAATCAATGCCATATCCATTACTACCAACAAAGATCAAAGTAAGAGCAATCGTATTTATTATTTTTTTTATGGTATAATAACTGAAAATGCGATGGTTCAAACAGGAAAACGAATTTGTTCATCTTTACTGTGCTGAAGATGCATTTTACGAAGTGCCGAAAGCATTCATGTATTTTGAATTACGCAAGTGAGTCACTGACATTCAATAGAATTTCTATTAAAATATCTACTTGTGCAATAAAGCTACTTGGCTAATGTGAATCCAGTTCATTTCAATACGAACGTACTTATATGTCGAACTGGTGAAAGACTCACTTTCCGACTTTGTTTATCCAGCTCTACTCGGTGGTCCTCGTTACAGTCTTTGCCCCTCGATTTATAGAATTCAGGTGCATATGGCTGTTTTCCTAATTTTTCCTATACAGTCATTTTTCATCGTTTATCTATAATTACAAGATTCATATATTACTCGATAAGATTATTGACCAAATGGTTAATCTTAAAATAGATCCACAACAGCTTGAAATTCTCAAAGAAATGGCAAGTCGATGAACGTTTTCTTCAACTAGTAAAGTGAAACTTATTGAATATGACAGGAAAAGCAATCATTGGAAAATTTTCGCCGTCAAATGCCCTACGGTATGGTAAATTGTGGTGTTACCTATATTTCATCACGGAAAAGCAATGCCTTGAAAATGAATTGTTAAGTTGCATTGATGGTAAGTAGAAAAGGGGAGTTTCTCTCAAGAATGTGAATATGTAAAGGAAGAGATCTTCCTAATCAGGTGAAGTCTTTCTTCAATTACAAAGTATCGTCAACAAGGAAGGACAATATATTCAATTAAAGTTTATATCTTTTTCAAGGTCAAATTGATTGTGAATGTTTCTTGAACAACTTTGGAACATAATCAACAATCGGTGAACCTTATTCCACATTCAAAAATGTTCAAGGACGCAAACCGAACGGTGAAAAAGTTCGAGCGGGAGTCCATACCTTTGTTACTAGCAATCTAAGAAAACCTGTCATGTTTTCTAGGCAATGAAGACGATAAATTCGGTATTTTAGGATGGATTTTAAAGTAGAAAAGTATTTTCTTTCGGTTTACACGAGATGATCGCTTGGAACTTATTTCATTGAAGAGCATAATGGCTTTTCAGAAATGATTGACTTCGAATTTTTTACTCTGGATAACCGTAAAAAACGTTTGGAGTCAGATCATTAATTACATACATAGAAGAGGTTTCACATTGATTTCTCCTAGTAACTAGAAGTTTCATTTCATAATTAGAGATTATTATTAAACTATAAATAATCATCGCTAATCAACGTATCCTAGCCTATTATTCCTCTTTTATTCGATTTCTCGGTATTTCAGAGATGAAATGCTAACATTAAGGATTTCTGAAAACTTGTGTAATTCTTCAATGGAACAAACTCCAATTGTCCACTTTATACATACAGGAAGAGACTAAGTTTCTTCTTTGAACTCATTTTCAAACACCGGATTCAAGGTCTTCATTCACTAGAAAGCAAATTATTTGAGAAACACTCACAATCTACTCGAATTAGAATGGAAAGTAGAAAAAAAGAAGTCATTTCTTGACTTTTCTATTCAGCTGTTAAGTGGAACATTTACACAAAATAATTATTAACAACAAAAGAGGATATCTGCAACAGTACACATACAACTTTACTGGTTTGAATTATTTCTTCTCCTATTTTGCTTATCATAGATCACTGGTAGATGTGGAGACAATGTTGAAAGATCAATCGGTTCCATTTTGTGTTGGATCTTCTGAAGAGCTGGTGGCTTTAATTGCTTTGATTCATCATCGTGGACGGAAAACTTTGTTTTTTTCAGCAATTCTTGATTGTGACTACATACGTGTTCGTTTTTAAGAGCGGCGTGCTAAATATATGATGGCTCATCTGGTTGTAATTAAGGATAACGTGATTTCATGCGTTAAAGATCCTATAAGGTGGAAATTCTGTTTTTGAACGTCACTTTGCTCGGAAAACTCAGAAATTTGAGGGTTTCACAATTTGACAATAAAGGTTCCCACAATTGGTATGGAGGATCAGAGCTACTCAGATGGTTTCGTATTTTTTCTCGTTGGTTAAACGAGGATCGTGACAGTTAAAGGATAACTCTACAAATATTCCAAGGTTTTGTTGTTGCGCAGGTAACTGAAGTATTTAAAGTTTTGTAATGAAGCTAAGTTGCTTGCGACAGTGGTGAATACTAACGGGCATGATGGTATGAGTTGATGTGAGGTGGAGGTGAGGGTGGCTCTGTGTCGGGCACTGGGTGGCTAAAGCGAGTTGCCGGATCTTAATGAAATTGGTGGTTACATCCAAACCGATACCACTCAGAACCCAATCGCACTCACATCCATTCCAACGTCCTGGCACTTCGACAGCTACTAAGAAGTAGTTTTGATAACTATAATAGTACTTTCCAAAGTAATAAAAAGTCACGGGGGAAAATGCGGATACTCGGATTCTTGGATCCTTTTGGATCCTTCAATATCCTAGGATCAACAAGGATCTCATAGGATCCAGAGGATACAAAGGATCAAGAGTATCCAAAAGATTCAAAGGATCCAAGAATCCGAGAATCCGCTTTTTCCCCCTTGTAAAAATTACTTTCAAAAAGTATGAATATTAATTACAAGTGAAACTTTTATAGTAACTTTAAGTATACTGTTTATTAAAAAGTACTTTGTTGTACTTCTTGTGTACTTTTAACTAAAAAGTATACTTATAGTCTGTTAAAAAGGTTTACTTTTCAGTATTTTTTGCACTTAAGGAAAAAATATTGAAAGTAATCTTTAGTAAATTTTTTGGTTGAAAACGTTTGCATGGGATGTATGTATTGAGGGCTAGACATTCGAGAGAGCAAAGAAAAAACCGAAAATAAAAAGCACATAGATGAAGATAAGATGAAATGTAATAGTTATGTTTTATAAAAAAAACATTTCTTATTGAAATTTTATCATTATGCTAGCTGTTAAAAAGGGATCAAAAAGCATAGAAAAATGGAGCTCCGCTTTCTCTTTCATCTTAAAGAAAGAAAATTTCAGTAAGTTTATTTATAAGAAAATAGGGTACCTGCGCCATTATGTTTGGATTGCCCTAAGTAAGATATTTGTAACCAATGCTTATTATAATAATTCTTTGATGCTAACGTTAGCTGTATCTATAATTTATATTCGCTAAGCATAATTTAACTCGAATACCTAAAGCATATGCTAATCTAAGCATTCATAAATGTTGCTATTTCTTCTGCAAGTCTTTAGCAATCAATTCTTTTTATTTAACTATTGCGAGCCTACATATTTTTAAACTATAAATTTATCATTTATTCTATTTAAGAATTCGTCGAACTTCAACATGATATAGTGCTAGATTATCAGTTCAATGAAGCTATAAATGGTGTCTTCTGTCAAGCAAAATGCTAAATACGAAAAGAACAAGCAAGTCTTCTGGAAATACCAAACAAGAAAATGAAAATTGATGATGTACAAAAAAGGATCGACAAATTTCTTAATCAACGAAATTCCCATCAAATGTCGCTAATGGCATTTCAAGAGAATCAGATTATGTAATGCTGGATTCAGGTGATTGCGATAATTGATTAGGAGAAAAATTAATTGTAAAAGTAGTTTTTTTCACTTCATATTAATAAAACTTAAACATTTAAATAAAACTAGAAAATGAAAATAGCTCATTGGTTATAATATTTCAGATGCCTTCTAGAACAAGAGAATGCTGCCGTCGACAGCGTGCTAGGAATTATCTTGCTGAAAGTACATAGGATATTGGTTTATTCGTGAATTCAGTTGATGATGAGTATGTTAAAATCATATATAGAATTTTCTTTATGAAGTTTTTGTTCAACTTATGAGCCATTCCATATAAGCCACAGCCGATTCTCGATGACAGCGCTCAATTGATATTCTCCAAACTCGCTCATTTTTACACATGTGATAGAAGCAAGTGTTTTATGACTTTTGGTGAAAGCCGATTCGAAAAATATCGAGCCGTTCGTTTTTTATCGTATTTTTACTGACTACACTCTAAAATCATGTAAAAACCCACTTTTACGATGAGCAATTTTGGACACCCTCAAAAGTCGGCAGAATCTCAACTGTTTCAGCCGAAATTTTTTTTGTACTGTTACCTAACTCAGTCCCACGTGCTCCATTCGTTTCAGCTCAAGCCATTGAGTGGTTGGTATTTTATGGATTGCACAATTTGAGAAAAACTGAACTTTTTGACCAACGACCGTTGCTTATATCTCTCGATAGGAGAATGATAGATGGATGAAACTTTGAACACAAGTATATCATGGTCCTCTCTAACTACGTTATAAATTTCTGCTCTCTACAGCAAAGTGTTCGTGCAGGATAACTGGAACAAAAATCAATATTTGTCAAAAAGTCGATTTTTGATCTCGATTTTCTCCCAAAATATCTCCTAACTTTGTTACTTACCTATCCAGCATTAACGACCACACTTTGGTCTACAACCAGGCATAAAAATAAAGTTGGGACGCACACGAGCTGTTTAGCAATCGGTCGATCTTCTTTGCAAAAAGTGAACTTTTTGAGTAAATTTGATACATCATGAGTTTTGATTTGAAACAGATAGCAATTTGAAATTTCTATCATCGACAAAGAACTAAAATATCTATCCTCCTTGAAAATTTGAGTCATCTATGATGTTCCGTTCGGTCAGGAGAGCAGTACTAAAAAAGTGAGGTTTTGACGAAAATGTCAATATGCAGATTAGGCTATCTCTGAAAACATGGACTGTCATGAGCGCTGATATGGATACCATAGACGTAATCTCTATGGGCTACAATCCTGTAAAAAATAGGCGTGGGATATCTATGAATGGCACAAGGAGAACTAATGAAAAATACTAAAAAATCACTCTTTTTCCTGCGACATGTACTCAAGTTC
>OENT01002117.1:0-27809 GCA_900239685.1 Rotaria macrura | reverse complement strand
ATAACTTTTTAAGCTCTACAACATAAAGGGATATTTGACGAATTTCAGGACAGTTGTGTTTTTTTTGGGAGAAACCCCATGGAATAGGCCTAAACAAAAAATGCTCTCAAAAGAAGGCTCCTCTGAAACAGAAACGGCTAGAGAAAAAACCGAAGAAGGATTCAAGTTGGTTTCCTCTCTTCCCTAATCTTCACTTATTACTTATATATGTAAATAACACATAATACATAAATAAAATTTTCAAAAGGTTCGGATTTATATTGAGATTAAACTAAACAATATATTTATTTTCGAAAAACTTCAGATTTTTGAATGACGACATGAAGCTTAATTCGTCAGCCTAAAACTTGAACAGAATAACTAACAATAAAAAAAGAAATCTACCGATGTTGAACTTTATGTATGCGTACAGTTTCATGTCAAAATTTAATAAGAAGTTCGTTTTGAAAATTTGAGATTTCTAGAAAAAAGGCAAAGAGCTGTACGGAATCTTATTGATTCTCTCGAAATTTATACTAAAACAAGAAAGATATTCAATTTTTAAAAGACTTTCTACGCCCTCGATTAATTCTGAGATGCTCTCCAGTATACTTAACTGCTTATAAATTTTCTTCTTCTAATATCAGATCACTTATATAATAAAAGATAATTCATTGCCCTAATCGGACTTATGCTAGCCGTTAAAGTGAATAAAACAAAAAAGAAAATTTAGGCTAGCTTTAGAATTCATCAACTTTCATTTCTATTCGATGCATAAGAAAATATATGAAACATTATAAAGTATTTTATGTGAAAATTGAATCATAGTTATTTTATGTTTTATTGATAGGTAGATAAAACATCTGTACGTAGAACAGCACAAGTTCATTCCTTTTTTTTTATTAGTGCATCCATTGTAAATGTCATTCAAGTTCTTACAGTCATACTTAGTAAGCCACTTCATAAAAACAACTAGATCGTCAATTGAATTATTGTTTAGATATTTTTTCAGGAAGGTCATGACTTGAAAATTAAAAACTAAGCAAATGTCTATTAAATTATTTATGTTTGCAGAATCGAATGTTGTCTATTCATAGTAGTGAACACCTGAAACAAGAATATGGAAGTAGTCTTTCGAGATATCGATATGACATCGGTTGAATTCTTGCATCGTTCCAGAAAAAAAACGAGACTACAACTTGCCATTCTGGGAGCATGTGATTCATCGGTTTGGTTTTTTTACGAAGTCCTCGAGAATTTCACACTTATTTTCAAATCAGTCTTTTTACAAAAAAAAATTCTAATCATCTGTATGAATTTCGACAGCCTGTATTGGGTGGGCACGAGTAGATGAACCATGCGTAGGCGATAGAAAAATTCATATCCACAATTTTCCGTTTGAATTTGATTCGTTTCTAGAACTCTTTGATAAAATTTTTAATCCATTCTGATTATTTATCGGAAATCGGGTTCCAACTCTAATCTTAGTTCAAAAGATACTTCATTCAATACTTTAGGAGACAGCATGGTACGTGTTTTTTTTCGACGCGTAGAACTAGAAACATGAGCCGATTAATTGTATCAAATTGAATTATATCAAATTTTCTAACAGAATTCTCTTAAATACTAAAACTGTTGTGCTCCTTATTCTGAAGTATAATTAAGTTCATAAACTAGATTCAAAAGAACTCGAAATTTGAGTTATTTTTCGCACTACGTCCCAGGTAGGTAGCTACGAACATTCGTATCATGCAGTTTTTTTTGTGTAATTTAGCATGCATTTCACTTAATATTAAAAAATAAATTCTAAACTGAATAGTTTCCTATTTTCTTGATTTATATAACACTTCTGATGCAAAGATGTATTTTATTTGTTGAAAAAAAAAAGATGACAAAAAAGTAGTCAATCTATTCGAGAGACATTCATAATCCGACAGATTTCCTAAATCTAATTCAAAGATAGAGCTTTTCAGTCACTTGCTAGTTGAAGAAAAATCTACAATTCATTCTGATAGAACATCGAATGACGAAGTATCTTTGTGTAATATGACTGAAGTTCAAGTGACAAATATTGATTGAAATATTCAAATATCCTACCCGTATATCATGACATCTTGACGGTAACTGTCGATGAATATATTCAGAACTAGTTGTTAGTTGTAGTATTGCAATTATTACGCCATATGAAACTAGCAAGATATACAGAGTGAAAAATAATTTCAAAAGTATGAAGAACGTACGTGAAAAAGATTTTTTCGACATTAAAAAATGACATGGATTACTACGGATGCAAAACCAGTGAGGAGTATTTAAGAAAAAAATCGTTAGGCTATGCCTTTTTTTCATCGATCAATGAATTTCTGAATGTAGACTTTGACGATAAATATCTTGGTAATTGAATGAAACGATATTCGACGAGTAGAGATATACTGAAGCTCAACATAGCGAAATTGACTTTGCTATTCTATGTACGTATAATTCATACATACATAGAAGCAGCATATTTTTGACTCAATTATTGCTGAATGACAAAATGAAATATTCGAAATGAATTTAGCATTGTTTCTGAAAATCTGAAGAAACAGGGAAATAAATTGATCTAAATTTTTACTTGAATAACTTGTTCATGTCGATTGAAATCATACTTTGCCTCGTCATAATTTGTTAAATGTTATTCAAAAAGAAAAGGCCTATCCATATCCCAAGTTTTCCTGTTTGTCATAAGCCACTTCTAACCAGATTTAAAAGTTTATTATTCTAAAGATAATTGTTCTGCATGTAACAATAAATAGAAACTTTATGTTTGTTTTTCTGTATTCAGATATTGAACAGAATCGATGAGAGAAGATAATGTTTCTCATCATCATTGTGAAAGAATCAACGAAAGTTCTATTATCGGAACTGAAAACTATAAAGAATATGAATTACAGGATTGACAATTGTTTCTGACAATATACGATTCCAAATGACTTTTTAAATTTTAAAAAATTTTTTGGTCTTTATTTTCGAGTCATATCTTTGCCCATTTTCTTTGAAATGACATTCTTGATGATCTTTATTAATCTTGAATATCTTCTTCTGTGAACGAATATGATGTTTTCATTCAATTTGTTTAATTATTACTAAACGTATTGGTAATACTCACGATTTACATGCCTACCATTAAAACTGTTATTACAAAGATCGATAGAAATAAATAACTGAATATTGATTTCTATATATGTTATAGACCAATGGCTTTCTTTTTTTCCTTATACTCTTCTGTAGTTCTGTTTTTCGTTGAATTTTGTAAAGACAAAATTGTACGATAGAGTTTCACTTTCTCACTCCACATGTTAATCCAACCAATTTTCTAAATCCTAAGAAGAAAAGTATCCTCAATGAAAACTTGATAATAATATTTACTAATGATGCCATATTACTCTAATTCACGAGTGAAACGAAGATACTGTTAGAATTCTTCGAATTCATCCATATAGTGAAAACTATTTGTATTTAGTTCAACTCTGATGTCATCGTTGATTTTAATCCATTTATTTCATCAAAGAACGACAATATTCCTTTTTTTCTCTTCGTTTCAACATATATATTGATGATAAAAAGCAACTCGTCATATACATTCTAATTTTTTTCCATGTTCAACTAATTGATCATCTGAAAACTATTGTTTGAAAACACATCAGCATACAATCAGTTATTTTTCTTTTCTTTCTGATTAAATGTTAAAATCAATCAATTAACATCATCTTGTAGAACAGAAAATTTTCAAGTTATACTTGACTAAAAAGAAAGAATTTCTTTCTTGAAGAATATTCATCTGAACCTGATTCGATAAATATCTATTTTAACACTTGATAGTGTTTTTTTTTATAGAATACTTTTCTTCTTTTAAAGATAATCTATGATCAAAGTTAATCATTTCAATTTTTCTCTTTCTCTCTGTTAATTGACGAATGATTTGTCATTAGAAACATCTTTCCACCAATTATACATCACGAAAAAAGAGAAGAGAAGGATAAAATAAAAATTGTCTCTGGTCATTATTCGTATTTTCTTTTTTCTATAGTCATTTCTAATACTTTTTTCATCTTGATGGATAAGAAGGCAAGTACAACTAATTCACAGCGAACTACTAGTCGAAAAGTTTCACCACAGGTTTGTATTAAAAATATTATTTTCTTTATGTCTATTACTACATGAGTAAAACGAAATATCATTTTGTGACAAACAATGATGTTGCCTTAGGTTTTTTTTCAGAATGAAACAATCAGAAACAGACGTTTTGTATTTCGAATTACATTAAATTTCTCTATACATACTTTGAGTCGTTCTAAATAAGGGAATCCTGTTGTTCTCGACATACCATTTTTGTACCGTGTTGCATATCTATATTTTAATTGGTTAATAGATTAAGACAATTTAAAATATCAGAAAAGAAAACCCTGAAAACATCCATTACCAATCTTACATCATTCATTATCGAATGTGTGAAATACACACGTGTATGACATCATCCATTATTTCATGATTCCTCTTCTTATTGTTCTAAAAGATTAGTTAAAACAATGATTTTTCGATTTTTTTTCTAGAATCTAACTATGGGAAAACATGCAATAGCAAAACGACGTTATTCACATCAACCGAAAATTTTCTATACACAACAGGACCCAACATTATTCTTATTAGAACATACAACTAGCCGTTTGAAACAACGAAATAATAATACATCATTTCGACCACTTGCTACTTCGACACCTTATGATATTGAGCAACAATCACATTCATTCAATAGTGATTCTCCACGTAAGAATTGTATCATACGAAATTGGAAGAAAGAAAAAGATGAGTGATATGAATTCATATATTTTTAGATTCATTGATGAGACCTCAACGACCATTATTGACCTCGCCTGTTTGTTGTAGTACACCGAAACAAATTCGTCGTCAACCGGCAACATCATCGAGTAATAGGCGAAAGTTACCCGTTGTTATATCACAACGTCGTTTACAATTTACAACAAATTCTCAATCATTTACTCGATATACAAAAGATGATAGTAAAAGAATGACAATAAAAAATTTTAAAATCTGGCTTGTATAATTAATTGACAATAAATAGCAGAGTTATTTTTCTTGTCTATGATTTACTCTAATGAATATAATCTAGAAACACACAGTTGGATATCGATAGAAATCAAGCGGAAAACGATGAGATGATATACGTATTGGCGTCGTTCATTCTCTTCCCCATTTCTCGAGATGTTGATTGATTTTTCTTAAGAAACGAAGACAGTTGAAGTGGACATAACTATCTAGTATGGAATAAGTATGTCGGTATCATGCCGGTTGAAATAGAGCGGAAATAAAATCTAACTATCAATGATTCTATTTGTCTTAAGTCAGTTGAAATCACGTCATTTTAAATAATAGATAAAAATCTAAACTTAGTTGGATACTTATCAGGACAATAATAAATCATTATTGTAACGCGTCTCAATTCAATATCAATAGGTTAGATCGTATAGAAATAAAATTTTTGAAGAATTTTGCCTATAGTAATATCACAATGAATTATCTTCCATTATTTCTCTATACTATGTTCAATCAATGCGAAAGTTGTTTTACATGTGTTGAATATTAGTTGGTTTCGATGATTTAGTTTTCAGGAGATAAGAAAAAAAAGAACATACTCAGTCTATTAAAATAAATCTGAAAGTCGAACGATGTATGACGCATCTTCATATGTAGCTCAGCCATGAATTTAGTACGCTGCCAGTCAAAGTATTACAAATTGATGATAGTAAAGATTTTATTGAACAACATCCCCACTAGACTAAATTAGATCTATTATTTTAAGCATTTTCTATTCGCCGTGAAATCCAACTTGTATCAAAAGTGATTGGCTATTTCATGAACTTTTCCGAAAAGAATATTTTTTTGTATATGTTCGTTTTTCTTCGTGATAGTCGTTTCGTGCTATCAAAAAGTTCGATTATTTCAAGAATAATGTTTTTGCTGGTTTTATGAAGATCATATTCTTTCGCAATTTTTGATACTCTTGAAGCTTCACATTATTAACGTAGTTCAATTTTTACGCTAGTAAACATATTTCTATGAATTCAAGCAAATAAAATAAAATTTCTGTACACATATGAATAGAAAAATGACACTCCTGTTAATTGGTTCATGTAAATCAGGCTCAACATGAAAAGTAATCAGTCAAAATTTCATTACTAGGAGATTTCTATCGAAAGACTTCTACGCAAAATGCTTTTAATTATTTTTTGAGCTCATTTTCTGAATGTGAATATACTATGAGTATTTTAATATCATTATGGTTCAACTGCATTCTTAGTATGACTAATTTTGATTCCTAGCTCAAGAAAAATGAAACATTCTGATGAACAATAATAAATAGTCTGTTGATAGAATGTTTCATTTTTAATGAACTTCGTTTTTTCCATAGAAATTACTTTCAAATCAATTTTAATTGTGTGTTTTTTTGTAGGTCTCACATAAATGAAGCGTAATGAAGAATAGTGTATCTTTATTAGAAGTGGTTTAAATGACTTATTCTTAAGAATGGAAAACTATCATTCAGATACAATTTCAATAGAAAAATATTTATATGAAACTAGTTCTTAAAAAGCTGACAAAACTATTGCTTTTACCGAATTTATGATTTAATATATTCTTGAATTTATCTACTAATTAGTATAGAATTAATTGACTGAGTGTAATTCAACAAGAGAATTTGCCGTTTTTTACATTTAATCTGAATTTCACTTCGATTTACTTTTGTTTAGTCAAGTCAATATTGATTATGAAAGTTTGTAATTCGTCATGAAGATATTCATTAATTAATATAACATCAATAAAATCTGATAAAAATCTTAGATTCAAATGCATACATTCTTTTCAAGAAGATATTCGTCTACTTGTCTAATTCTATTTCTTAGCTATATTCTTGTGATTTAACTAATGATGAATCAAAAAGCAACGAACAATATTCAAGAGTGTGCGTTCTAGCTTGAAATAGAAACCAATTCATTTTTTTCATTCAGGTAATTATTTTACTGCATGAACTAGACGGAGATGTTGCATTGCTTTGAAATTTGGATGAATCGAAATTCAAAAGATCTTAGATCGCATACGATTTCCATAGAGACTAGAATAGGAAAAATCCTACGAATGAGAATGAACGTAAAGATATGACATTTTTAAAGGTTCTGAACGCTGTAATTTTTTTTTCTGAAGATAGAACTCTATTGAAGCCAACAGATATCTAGCTCTGATGCTGACGAATTCGATTACTGTGTTCACCAATCCTGCAATCAATATAGAACATTGACTGTCATCTATAGAAGACTAAAGTGATCGATCAATAATCATAAAAACATGACATCTCACCCGACTTGTATCCCTTTGAACGCAATCTAGTGTGCAAAAAACTGATTGACTAAAAATGTTCAACGTTTCGAATTGAAATGGCGGCATAACTGAACCCTTTACATAATATCAGTGACCATAAATTCCATGGAAAATGTTTAAATATTTGAGCCGAGCCATATAAACAATTGAAGATCCTATAAAACTGATTCGTGAGAAAATGTTCAATTTGAAGAATTCTTCAAACATGACTGTAATCAGAATTCTTATATGTAGATTATAACTTTTTAAAAATTTGTGAAGGGTATCGAGATGGATCTACCTTTCCGAACAATACTGCATTGGTTGAAACACATCAGCTCGATCAATATAGAGAGACAAACAGTCGCAAAGAGGTTTGAGACTATGAAGACACCTTACTGTCACGTCCCTTGAGAAAAGCCATCTAATGATGAACGTTAAGTAAGGCTAGGATCTACATCCTAATAAATTGGATGCTCATCAACACTCATACCTAAATGCTAAAATAAAGTTAAGTCGAAACAAAACACACTTCAAGTTTCGCAAGATTCAAATATGCATTTAGTCGACATTAAAAGAGTCAAACGTCATAGACCTCATAAAGCGAATATAACGAGTATTATATTACACTGAAAACACATTGTATCACGAAGATGGATCATTAACAAATGCCAACATGAAACCTATATAAGCAGCGACGTTTTTTTCCTTCTGAAATTTGTCAAAAAATAAGTTTTTATCATGATTCATGAAGACTACCGTAGTTTTAGAATTTTCTATTGAATGCTAGTAAGCTTAAAACTTCAGTAAAGACGTTAATATATCTACGTAGGAAAACTGACACTCTCGGATTTAAGCTGTGAACATCATTTGTAGTAGTCGCATATCGTCATTTTCTCGTCTTCCACTATCTAAGATTGGAAGATTTTGAACGCTTCAGATGATCATGCATACCGTTCACGATACTCAGAAACTCGTGCCATTGTCCGGTATATTGCAATACTTACATAAATGAACGCAAGAACTCCATAGACGATCAACGTTAAGTACAATGACAATGAAAGAGCAATAATTAATTGCAGAATGCATGTAAGAATGACAAGAAAAAAATATGCGTCCAATTTCTTCTAACAACAACTACGTATAATATTGACGATCTAGATTATGTTGAATTGACATCTGCCGATAAAACGAACAGTTATTGTCAATTACCTGTAAAATGTCAAGCTTGACGATACTTTGTAAAAAAGTATGCTCCCGTATGGATGAGTGTTGGTCAGTATAAACACGAACTTGGTCATGCTATTGGATTTGCACATGTACATCAGAGAATTGATAGAGATTATATGTAGATGTTACAATCAAGTGGGAAGATATTGGCTCATGTAGGAGAAATGACTATTTTTTAATCTGAATTAAAGTCATACGATATTCAAGTATAACGTCAATCAAAATGCTACTTTTAATTTAGGAATGTTCGTTTACTAAACGAGAGTAGTTAATAACCGGTGAGAAACTTAAAAGTGAATTCATCGAATTTTGAACTCGTCTTTGTTTGAAATTTTTAAATGGACCTATCCAGGTCGAAGCAATTCATCAGTTCTATTGATTTTGATTTCCCGAGAATTTCTTGAGAAATGGTTACGCCTACTTTTTCATGGTATAATTTCTGATCTACATCGGCAAACTCCAATGGACATTGGCCTGAAGTCAATCTAATACAAAGAGTCTAATTGTTCGATGTAATCATAATGACTCAGTTCACAAAATTATAAATTCCAGTTTTGATTTTACTTTCTTCCATGATGAACACAATTTCAGTTCTTGTTTATTCTGAAAAATTCAACTTCTTTTTGTAAGTCTTCATGATTCCGCCTTCATAAAAGTTAGTTTTCGATATTTCTAGTCTGATTACTTGCTTCTTTTTGTAGACGATATCCAACATGTATTATTCAAAGTTCGTGACTATTCTCTGCTCTATCATGCTAGATATCCGCTGTGCTTTTGACAGATTCATCAAATTTTTGAGCTATCTGTCATGTTCATTTCTAGAATTTTTATTGATTTTATACTCATTTTAACTGTTGATCGAGAACATAAGCAAATATTTGAATAGACGTATATGTATAAAGTAGATATCTCAGCAACTATTCACATCTTACTATGAGTTACATACGTAATAAAATTAAAGTAAAACCACAAAGTGACACAATTAAAAGTCAGTTGAGTTTCATGCTGTCGCATATGGTCATCGATTTCCTTAATAGTTATTTATATGGTTCATTGGAAAAGAATTCGGTAGATAATACAAAAGAATTTTTATCGTATTTACTTGATCTTGGATCTAATTTTCTTCTTTTTAATGAGAACCACTGGAAAAGAAACAAGTATAGTTAATCTAACAGTTTCCTGTGACTCAACTCCAAGCTCAACTCTCAAAGCAATGATAGCTAGCAAATCATTGTAATATAGAATTATCGATGTAAACTATATTCCCACCGATGTAATATATTGAATGTTTAAATTCTGATACATGTTTCAATAAATGGCAAATCGTACAGAGGACTATTCCCCTTCCACGTATTCATTATGCTTGGGTCACATTAAAGTAGTGAAAAAATTTAGCTTGCATCTTGTAAATATTTTTCTTTCCATTGATCTGATATTTCACATTGCTGATAACTGACACATTATAGCTTCGAAGATCATACAGAGCTGCATTTAGTTACTTGACTTGAGAAAGTACCATTTTTCGATAGTTATTTGATCATGCCTCAAAAATACGTACATCTAGAAACTGTTATCATCGTACTTTTCTCGCCCTACCTTAATCAATTCATAAGATCATTATTTTTCTAAGAGTATCACGTAAATTTTAGATATAATTAAGATACTTATCTAAAATCCAAGCCTACAACGTTAAATGGACAATATAATTTAGAATTAAGTGAAAACTGGCTATATCCCAAGCTATCATATTTAATCAGATGTTCATAGCAAAATAGTATTACAATGACAAGAACACAAGAATGCATAATTCATCACACCAGCCAGATATATACATATACTTTTTCATCGCATTGTTTCAAGAAGATATGAATAATGAATACAACTTTTCATCTGTCATATTAGACTAGCTGCGCCACCATTTTATAACTATAGCTAGCTCTGCGATACAATTGGTGTTTACATTTCCTTTTCATATATGAAAAAGAAAACGATTATTATGAATAGAAGAACAAGCGAAAAATAAGTCATCATTGCCATTTCTTTGTTAATGTAGAATGAGTTGTCAAAGATGAAAATCTATTTTTTTATCTATGTAATAATATTTTCATTGGAAGATATTTTCTTTGAAATAGATTCGATCGATACTATAAGATTATTTTAAAAGAAAAATTTATGTTTTCATCTTACTTGCATTATTATCTTGTTATTAAAATCAGCAACTATTCACTGGTAAGTGGACTTATAATATCTTTAGTAAAGTTAGGAGAAAATTTATTCTCTCGTATCGAAATAAGTCAACACTATTTTTTAAGAACTATTAGTTTCATTCAATTCGAACATACTGTTGTATTTCTACAATCGGAATAGATGTCATTTTATTTTTGGAAAAGAACGTATAAAGACTGTTTGAAAAGGTTAAGCTATCAGATGATCGGTTGTTTTAATTTAGAGGAGATCACGTGCATTATCTTGAGCAAAATGAATGATACAAATTGTAAATTTTGGAGAAGTTTAGACTTACGTGAATATTTCAGTTTGGATTATTGACTTAGACTTTTGCATCGGTAATTTTGCAATGAACGCAGTTCTCTATGGAATTCTCCATTACTTTTACTCATTCCTCTCTTGAGATATGAATAGATCCTTCTTATTTAAATCATATGGGCATAACTACAAGACAATTAAAAGTTCTTGTCTAGCCATTTGTCGTCTCCACATTCACAGAAAAATTTCGAAATACAACTTTTCGATAAACCACAAATTATAGATGAACAACATTTCATCAAATTCCTTTATATCTTCAAATAAACTTGATGGTCGAAAAAGTTTTAAAGATATGCATAGACACGAAGAACAGCCTCGAATTAGAAGTTATGAGATATTTGATAAAGTTTTCTCTTAAGTAACAGAAATAAGGGATTTAATATATAGAAAATACTAAGCAGATAAATGATTCTTTTCATACTATGAATATCTTTGAAAAAAAATATACCAAGTAGAATTGGAACTGCTACTTTCAGACCAAGATGGTGAGTAGTATCCAGTTTTCTCTGCTTCATATGAGAAGTTGCTGGTTCTTTCTGACCTGGTCTCATATTCGATTGTCATTTTTTGGGTTCAATTATACGTTTTTCTGAGAGTAGTAATGAAAAAATCGTTTCTTGGTACTTCATTCATTCATGTGCAACGAGACAAATAGTGTTGAATATTACTTTCAAAAGAAAACATGAGCTGGGATCCAGTTGAGTTCAGGTACATGATAATGTAATCCTCACGATTCCCTTCCTTCATAACTTTTCGTAGATTGTATTTAGCAAAACGATAACAAGAATAGTTTTATTTATTTTATTTTGAGATACAATGATCATTACATTCGAAACATTACCCAATGAAATATTACTGACTATATTATCTTATTTATCATGGGATAAAATATTAATATCATTCTGGTCATTAAATAGACGTATTGATTCTCTTATTTATGCAATATTCTCAATTGATAAATACGCAATTACTTTCGATCAACCAGATTTATCTTACAGAACATTTTCCTCAACATTATTGCCACTGATGTGTGAGTTTTCATTGCTTTCTTCTTTGGTTAAACATATTTATTTCGATGGAGCAAATTCGAATTCCTATAATATTGTTAATGAATTTCTTTTTTATAATAATAACAAACGAAACCTTTGCTTTTCTAATCTCAAATCACTTAAAATAACTCGATGTTTATTATCGCAATCACTGATTCAAACAATATCGTTACTCATTCAAAATCAATTGGATCAGCTTACATTAACGTTCGATGAAGAGATGATTGAACTGATTCGAAAACCAGACGATCCCAGAAGTGTACTCCCTCATTCAAGTAAGCATATTGCTTAGAATACAATATAAGATAATAATCATTCTGGAAAATAAAATTTATCATCAGCATTGTTCTGCTAGCGATTCAGCTCGTCTTAGATTTTTGTCGAACCTTTTTGTATTTTAATTCCATACGAATCAATGACTATTAGTTAATATGGCAAAATACGAACAATTTAAGAGCTTTGAGCGTTCTTTGATGTGGATTTCGCTATCCTGTTTTCTCTACAATTAAAGTTTAAAGAATGCATGGTTTTAGTGTTTGCAAATACATTGCACGTACACTGAACTGTAATTAAAATGAAGTTTATTAATAATAGACGTTTATTTTAGTAATTTTTCTAGTGTATCCGTATGATGTTCGTAGGATATCTTAAATCTTTATTTGTCTGACAAATGAAATTAAAATATGGTTCATCTCTGAATTCAAGCAGAAATAGATACTTGGAAACAAAAGGAGTCTGTTACTTTTTTCACTGAGATCAGAATAAAATATTTATATGGACAGATTCGAAACTCCATCTTAGGGTTATTACATTTAATGTTTTTTCTCACGTACCATGGTAAACTGAGAGTATTTTTATGACAGGAAAATTTCTTCTACACCCGTAATCTGTCGTCAAGCAGATCATTAGTCATTCTTCTTCGTGCTGGTTTTTTTTAGCAGCTACTATTCAATGATAATTCGTTTGTATAAAATTGAAGGTTTGATTAATGAAGCCTCTTTAATGAGCATCAAGATTACTTGGTAACTGAAAGTAGGTTGGATGAATTTTCGTCTGAAAGAAATGACGTTTCTCGAATACAACGATGTATAGCAAAGTTGGAATCAAGGAATTTATGATCGAGGAATTCAGACTCTATAAATAATTTCTTAACAAATACAAACTCAATTTCTCTTAGCTGAAGGTAATTGTATCCACAAAAGCTCTTCCTCTACCAAACTGTGACGCTTGATAGTTCAAGTAATAGATTATATCTTTAGATGACTCAACGTTGAGCCGTTTTCATGACTCTTTAATGAAAAAATTTGATAAAGATAATTTTTTTTCGTCAGATTTTTAATTTTTATACGAATTCCTTATACAAGATAATAGTAGGATTCTCATACTTCCACTATGTTTCAATAATAGATCAAATCATTTTAGATAATATAAACTATGTAAGTAAGAAATACTCTCCTGTACGGTTAAACTAAATGTATTTCAGTTGACTGAATATAGTAAAACTAAATTAGTTCGATATTGACAATAAATTATCTGATGGACTAAGTTTGAATAATGAGATATTCAATTTAGTTCGTTTTCGTTTATGTCTTTTAGGAAAATCAGTAATGATGCTTAAACAACTGATACGTGAATTTTTTTCTAATAAATGTCGATTAACATGTCTTCGACTCGATATTGCTGATGACAATGCTCCAATGAATATTCATCAATGTTTAGCATTGTCTTGTTATACTAAAATACAATATAGTTGTCAAACGCTTCGTTATTTATATATTTGTCTTAAATATACTTGTTTTCTTGAACAATTCATTGAACATATACCTAATATTGAACGACTGTCAGTTACTTTTAAACGACGGATGGATTTTGAATCTAGATCCAAGACAAATATTCAAACATTATTAAAATCAAATAGATATTGGTTTGAAAAGGTAAACAGAATTAATTATTTTTAACATTTCATCTTTCATAAAATCATTATATTAACTATTGAATTTTCCTTCTTGCTATAAATCGATCAGTTAATCTGTCAAAGACAACTCAGATACATTTTTTTCCAATACTTCTAGGTACCGAAATTGAATTATTTTAATTTAAATGTATTCATTAAAAATGATCTTGAATTTGCATATTTGAAATGGATATTGAATAATTTAAATCATGTTCAAAAATTTAAACTTCATCTTCAAATTTACAGAATGTATTCTTCGTCAGATACATTAATTAAGGAATATGTTGTTGATGCGAATTTTATTCGTCAATATTGTCTGCCTGAAAGTCTAATCAAAATGACAGATTTTCAATTTTACATTGTTTCTGAATGTCAATTGTTGTCTAGCAGTATTGAAAAAATCCTAGATTCATTTAAAACTCATCCATTTTTTATTGATCATCAATGGACAACTGTAAATTGTTTCTATGATCCATTAATGTCGTATCAACACCTATCTTCTTCCATGGTGAATACACTTCAATTTATGAATGGCATACAGTAAGATAAACTATTGCTATAGAACATATACGTAGTTTATTGAAATTACATATCTTTTTCTTTCAGTTTTCATGCGAACATTTTCACTTGGCCACGTATGGAAGATATTTCAATTGATCTGCATCCATGTCTTTATTTATTTCTTGAGCGATTCGATGAAATCTATTCTAGTGTTTCACATATTCGAGTTTACACAGGTTAGAACATATAATTCTTTGCCATTCAAAGAAGGAGTTAATATCACAGTCTCTGTGAAGGATTCAGGTATAAAAAAATCGAATTCTCTTTTGACGTCACATAAAAAACGTTTGATGTTATTCACCGCACGCTACCTATCTTCAAAATCTCTCTGCTGCATCTCTCCAGTTCCAAAAAATAAAGAGTGTGGTTATGTGTGTTAACTGTGCATCAAGTTCACCAATACATTTAAGAACAATAAGAAATTGTCTTAATGTTTCTCCTTTTTTTACTTATATAGAATGTTATCGAGATATGGATCAGTCAGACTTGGCGGTGTCATTAAGAATGCCATTCGAAATAGGGAAATTTAAAGTGGCCGATATTCAACTTCGAAATGTGACAAGACTCGATTTGGGATTTTGCCAAAGCCCTATGATTAGTAGGTATCAAATTCTTTCACTTGAATTGATATAATCTTATATGTCGGTATCATTTACATGAGACTTGATAAATAAAGTTTGCTTGAATTAAATAAAATTCGTCGTTGTGATAAAAGTTCTTCAGAGTCAAACTTCAGCGTATCTTGTACTCTACTATACAGTATTTTTGTACTGGTATTCTAAGTAAAGACTTTCGGATTTCAGCAGATTTAAGTACGAAGTTTTTTAGATCATACATCAGCATATTTTGCCGATTGCTAACGTTAATCAAATACAAAATTCAATCATCAGCATTGTAGTATACGACAACTAGCTGGTCTGGAGTATCGAGTATTACATTTGGTTACCGACCCACAGTCGAATTCGATAATGACCTACGCATGCAGAAAGAAAACAATGAGTTATTTGATCATGAACAATGGCAGTTCGATAAAAATAACACAGAAATTCTTGATTTTTCCCATTTTAGAAAGCCGTTCTACGTCAATTGATGTAAATAAATCCCGTGCAAAAATATTTGCTCATCTGATCTCAATGCCAGTTCAACTGAAATATCTTCTTGTTGAAAAACTTGAATGGCTGTATCATATTGTTCAATATGTAAGTATCTATTATATATATATATAATTATAGTGACTTTGAATTTCACAAGAAACAAAGCTATTTTTCTATCAATAAATGAGAAGGATCTATAACAATAGGAGAATTTGATTCGTTCTTATTCTCCACTGAATGTGAAGTAAATCATTAAATATTTTTTCTAGGAGCAAGAAACAATAAAAAGTTATTCGAAATTTACATCGAAACCTGCATCTTATTGATTCTTTTTCGTAAGGTGTCTAGATAAATATTCTATGATTTTTCGTTTTAGGCTTCGCATGAATTAAAAAGTAACGCATTATGTTCTGTACGGTGCGCTGAATTCGGTATTCCAAGTTGTCATTATGGTTCCAACGACTCAATTCATATTGGAAAACATCTCATACCTTTTATTATTAATCATATGCCTCATTTACACACGTTGCATCTATGGCGACCAGATGATTTCCCTTGGACATCTAGTAGGTTTATTTTAAATACAAACTATGTGTGATAATAATATGCTGTTTTTCATACACAACGCACCTCCTATTGGAAATTCACAGTCGCACAAAACTGTCGAACTAATCGAAAAATGAGCTGTGCCACCATAATTATCAAGTGATAGATAAATTCAATAATATTTTAGTAGCCACCTAGTTGTGGTCCCGAACGAAATTTACTTGATAGTAGGAGCCATCGTTGCTGACATTCGTACATATATGATTGAAAATTATTTTCACTATTTTCGATCAATCGAATTTCTTATTCTCAAACAAGGACTTGAGTTTTATAAGTAGCAGCATCCACTGCCACCATCAAAGAAGGCCTTATAGAAGTACCTATAAATATCAGTAAGCGGCACCACTGGTATACAGCCTCAAAAATAGAATTAGTAGCCACAGAAAATTCTTAAAAATTGATACTTTTTCTCGTCACTGCTCGACTCTTCGACTTCCATTTCTAGTTAGGATCCAACATGAAATATACATAGACAATAATTCATTGCAATTTTACGAGATAGGAGAGTTTAGAAGGTTCCTTCGTAATCACGAGTTACTTAATTTTGGTGGGCGTTTTTATTGAGAAATATAAACCTATTTCATCACCTTACAAAAAATCCAAAGAAAACTTCTTGAATTTTTGTGTTAGAAAAAGTTCATTGGCAATATTAAGTTCAGATTATTGTTTGTCTTTAGTTCGACCAGATATTCAACCAGGATACTTGCAATTTGTTGATGTTTCAAGATGGACTGAGTCTTTACAAACATCTGAATCAATTGGTAAATTAAAGCAAACAAAAATGATCAGAAAAAGTATCTTTTGAATTCTAGTTCAACATGTCAATGTTTTCAAACAAGATCTCTGCCACTTGATTGAACGATTGAATCAATTTGTTTTTCTTGATATTCATGGTAAAATCGATCCTGCAAAACTCGAAGCTTATCGTGTCATGGTTCAAAATTGCTTTCCCCATAGTAAAGTAGACATCGAATTATCAAGATTTCGTCTTTGGATATGATCTCTCAGATAAGAGATACTAAACTATTTGAACTGTATATCTTTGTTTTTTGTTAATCTGCGTTAAATATTAATCTAATAAAATATCCGACAAAGCGACAATAATACAAAATTGAAGGAAGAGTTTTTTAAATCTCGGATTTTACATGTGTTGTTTTCGTATCCTGGTCGCCAAGAAAATCTTGTCCTTGATTTTCGATAAGATGCTTCTCCTTTTAAGATACAAGAATGAATCGATTTCTACCTTCACTATTCCGCATAAATATGTCGTGTGAATCTCAGATCGAATATTCGAAAATTCGGTTCGTTTAATTTCCAGAAAAACTTTCTAGAGTACCTCAGTGGCCGCTGAAAAGTCGGACTCACATATCTTATTTCGCTTCTTTATGACAATACACAATGAAGAAAGTCTGTAAGGGTGTCATTTTCCTGTTAATTTAAAATAATTATAAATTTTCAATAATTTATATTTATTTTAAATATAAATTATGCAACGAAATAATTTATTTTTAAAAGTAAATATAACTTATCGTAATTTATATTTATAATAAATTATAACTTATGACAATTTATATTTATTTTAAATATAAATTACGGATCAAAAATATTTATATTTAAAATAAATATAAATGATTGGTAATTTAATTTACGCGTAAATTAAATGAAAAATAAATATAAATTGACACCCCTAAAAGTCTGAAATTACGAATTTATTTACGTATTATTACAATGAGAGCCTCAATTTTTGTTTCAATTCTTCCAGTTCAGATCTACTGAATGTGGTAGTTAATATTAATCAGGAAAACAATCACATCAACACCAACACCACAGTACCCTTATGATCAGAGTGATTCTTTCCAACTTTAAGTTACGCGAAATTGATAACTTTTCTCATATACGGCTAGTAGAACTGTCAAGTAATGAGAATATACATAGTTCAGTTCGATGCGAAGTAGGAGTGTGCTTTTCTACCTATTGTCACTATTCAACATCGCTGCTGATCACAGTATGCATCACACGCTGCAAGCTGGTGGATTATTTTGCATATTTCATCCTGCCGGTAGGTTGCTTGCTTGCTCCTCCCCGGCTGAAGAGGTTTCGATTGGCAAAAAACCTATAAGTTGTTTTTTCGTTACCGTTAATGAAAAATAATGAAAGAAGAGAACTGACGAAATCCGGCTTCCTATTGATTGTTTATCTTCGCATTCTATATTTTCAATCAAAATAATACACGCACACGCATCGGAGTGACTTTGCCATCTAGAGAAGAGAGAAAAGCCTTACTTCTCGAGTCTTCCAATCTCAGTGATTGGTAAATGATATTTCTCAACTCAATTGTGTTCTTTCTTCGTGCAGCATTACTGGAGAGTGAAAGAACACTCACGCATTGCATAAAAGGTTTTATATTCTCAACTTACAAATATAAAATTTCTTCTCGCATACATTTCAGTGAATTTGACCATAGTGTTAAGAATCTTTTATTGTTGGGAAAACGTAGACATGGAAAATGCGCAGATTATAAAAATGAAACGAACGAAAGCTGGTTCTTTGACGATGCCCCTCGATAGGCAAGCTTGGTACAAAAGCAAATCTCAATCAATACCGACAATATTGAGTACTTTGAAAAAAACTTCAAAAAAATCAAAACTGAAGGTATTTTTAGCCGTTCGAGTTTCTTGTTTAGAATTAATCCTTCTTCTAAAGGCAGTAAAAATTGAGCGCTTCCTTGCTTTTGTGCTTGGTTAAGTTTATTGTGAAAGATTCAATAGCAGTAATACTATCTTTCAAAGAATCACTCATTGTAAGGGAGCTGCTTATAGTTCGAAGTAATATTTTACTTTTGATCAGTGTCATTTCTGCCCCAACTAGATAAGAGATCTTTAGTTGGTATTGAAATTACGTATTCAAACACGAAAACTAGCTAATCTATAAAGATTCAGTGTTAATGTGGGCCGATCTTATCACGCAGAGCGTTGGAGAATTTTTCATACGTGTAGTTAGATTTTGGAAATTCGAATTTCAGTTCCTATTGTATAACTTAGATAGAACTGAAAAGTTTTATTGAGAGGGCGTGATTCGCGAAGTTCTGGTGGAAGTCGAAGTCTTATTCGGAGAGAGACTTTTGAATAAAAAAATGTTCATCACTGTATTAGTTTTTGATTCTAGAGGATCGCATTCAGTGCCGCCTCTCTAAAATCTATTTTCGCCCTGGAAAATTAAAATCTCGTTATGAATTCAGTATATGTTTGGTCTATCCTCCAAAAGCTATGGTGAAAATTCCAGTCCTCTATCAAGAGTTTTCCGGAATATATTGAACAAACAAGAGTCAAAAATAGCTGCTTTGGCAACCATTTCAAGCTTGTTCACATGGATCCTATGTATTATTCGTTTTATTTGCAAGGGTATACCAACTTGTAATGCATGTGAAGATTATTTTTTTAAATTCTCACTCTGTAAATGAAATGGTGGCATGAGACGTTTAATTTTTCGAAAAGCTCCCAAAACCTGGTCATAGATGTGACGATTTCTGATACAAGGGAGACTAGTGCTCATGGAATTACACTTACTTCATTGCTTCATATCATACAATCGTATCGTTTGCATAAAAAATCATCTGCTTATATACGCAATCAGGACAAAGAAGAATACAGCATCGAAAGAGAGAATACTAAGTCCAGAGAAGGGCAGTGAATTAAGAACAGTAAGCTAAGGATAAAATCAAGAACACTTAAGGACAATGAAGTACTGACTATTCATAATATGACAAGAAGTGAAGAGGGAAGGTTAAACATAATTTATACAGTGCACTTAAACGCGAGCATTACACCCCTGGATGGGATATGGGTGTTCTCCGCATAGAAAGTCGCAATCGGTTTCTAGAAGGGTTTTATATAACCAAAAAACGCTTAATTTAGAAAAAGGGGCTCAGAGACACTTTACATCATGACATGCTCCTTCAAACAAAAATATTTATATGATCAATGCCATCAGAGTTCAAGTGATTTCAGGACCGAAAAAAGCATTAAGTGAGAAAGAAAGAAAACTAGTTTTTGAACAGAAACGCTCGGGTCGTATTTAGTAGACTAGCTTGAACTAGGATACCATATACACAGACGTGGGCAAAACTTTGTGACGCATCTAACTATGTATAGGAAATCTATTTTTTCTCAAAATTTGATGTACTGACAGTTTATCTACTGGCTATAACCGACGACTGAACTAGTCCAATCAACATCATAATATTCAGTTCAATTTAAGAGGCATGGTGGACTTGAAAGTTCTGAAAATTCTCATGTGGACCATTTGAGAAAATGGTGTTCCATTCCCCAGATATTGCGACGGTGGGTGTGAATACGAAGTAGACGAAGGTCTGAACCGACATCCACAGTTATTCCATTTGAAACATCCATATTCAAGAGAGTACAATCATTTTTCATAATTCGTTTATCAATTTTTTCTGTTCAATAATACTTTTAACACAAGCAAATTCTTTAAAAAATATTTCCAAAGCGAACGGTGACACTCTTTTGATGGAAGAATGTATTTTAGTTTAAGGAAACTATTATCGCTAGCTGCTTCATATTTATTTCAGAAACATATTCTTTTGTCTTTACTTCACATCTATAATTGGTCTTGCACAATGACTTGATACTATTTGACTTCGACCGATTAGAGTTTTGAGTTGAAGCTTGTTTATGTATGTTATCAGACAACAGAGTTGAAACTGTTGTAAACGTTTGATTGTTAATGTCACTGGCACTGCAAATAAAGTAAGAAGGGCCCACCTGAAGCTGCCAGCGGTGGATGATCTGTCGTAAGCTTGAAATTATAGGTATTAGAGAGAGATGATGCATGTTAGGAGGACGGTCTGTAGCAATTTTAATGACATAACCTCTACGAATAGAGAATACTCGTACGTCATTGTATAAGATTTATATACCTAGTACTTTGCTGGAAGTCAGTAATGACAACCGAGCACGAAATTAAAAAGTTAAGAAAGTTGACACATAATACAATTCGTATCATATCTTAACGAAGTATGATTCAATATCTGCCCAAATCTGAATGCTATTTTTATGGGCATCAGTTCACCCTTTTTCACACATAGAAAGCCAGCCTACTTACATAGTTTCTTATCTGTCACCATTCCATTAAAAAGATCTTTTAAGCAAAGACTCTTCGATTCTGACTGACATGCCATTAATAACTTTTGTCGTCATATGAGAGTCACAAAAACCTTTCAATGTGTCATAAGTATATATCACTGAACCATCACAAATTATTTTTATAGCTTTGATATTACTCCTTCAACACCTTGGTTAACTACGATTTTCTATCCCTATTGAAGTTCAGAGAAAGCAACAGGTTCTAAAATTTTAGGCGACTTCAAGAGTTCATGAAATATCACAGCCCGAGTCTCAGTTATATGTTCTAAAACAAGCTGCATATCATGACAACTACTGTTGTCTTCCAGAGTCCGATGAAAAGTCGTTGCTGGAATTAACATGCTCTTTTACCAAGCTAATGGGGATTTTCTGATATAAAAAAGTATTCCCGGCTTCTCGGCAAGATGTCTGCAGATGTGGTAATGGTGTGCTATCTAAACGATGAGGTTTCTCTATTCAGTCTCCGAAATAGTGACAGTAATTGCATTGCACTTCAATATTTTGATTCTCTGGAGAGATTGAATTGAATGTTTGTTTTTCACTTTATGATTCTGTAAGTTTTCTTCATTTTGCTAATCATCCATTTGACACGTACTGTCTCAGTACAACACATTTCATATTACGATTCTACTTTAGTGACATATTCATCAGATGAACGAATCCGCCTTTTAATTTTGATATGCTTTGTGACTGTCATTTTTTTAATTTTAATATCCCCTATCCTTTTAAAATTAGTGTCGGATGCAACATCAAACAATTCTAGAACCAATAATTTTTAAAAACATTAGAAAATTGAAAAGAGCCCAATATTCATCGTCAACAATTATCGATTTTAACACTTATCTGTGTCTGTTGCTGAGAAAATGTCAACCATAATTACTCGTCCAAGTGCTTAGAATATAGCCCTAACTATAAATAAGATATAACTCTTACGTATTCAGCTGCTTAGTTACTTTCAGAAAAATTAAACTTCATTTTAACTTGTCTATACTTTTAGAATTCAATCGAAAAGAAACCAACCATCAGCAGTGTCTACAGTGAAACTTCGGTTAAAAGAATTACTAAAGTATCGCATATTAATAATGACTCCTTCGTTCAATCGTCAACTGATGTATGTACACTTTTTTAGGAAGCTATGTGCTATAAATAGGGATGGAAGACTTCTCAAAATCAGAATTTGAGAGCTTTGAATGTTGCACATTCATATTTACCTATGCTTTCATTCTTCTTAAATTGCCGCCATCGAATAGTGACTGATACTCAAAACAAGCAAATATAAAATCAAAGTCATGTTTACAATTTTGTTTTTCTTTCTATTTTCGCAACAGAGCATTGATGAGAATTCTAATCTTCAAGCAGGAGTAGGGTTTTTAAGTCGGATTAGAGTTCGCCATCACACTAAGAGCACCGTGATACACGTGTCATTATTTTAAACGAGGTTTATAAAATTAGATCTGCCTAAAGAACCCATATGGATACTTACGGTACGAAAACGAACCTCATACGTTTGCAATCATGTTCCCATGAATTACGTTGGCGTGATGCTTAAGTACGGCAAACATTAGGCTGCTCACGATGCCGTAGTATGGGGACCAAGGGTTTACGATAAAATACGGTTCATTTGCGGGGAAAATACGCATAAACGTAGTCTTCCATCAGGGAAGTTTCTGATAAATTTACCGGTAAGTGAGCATCTTCGAAAGTATTGAGCAGCTGAATACGTTCGATGAAAGAATCATAAAAACGTTATAGTGAAAATGCGATTATTTTCTTCTGTGATAGGTGCAAATTGCAATAAAAAGCCTACTGCTGCCACAGTGCGGATTCTATGAAAGAGATGGCTCCGGTGAAGGTTTTCGAAAAATCTTTCGAAATTCTCTGCCATTACTGCACTAAATTAGAACTGTTAGTATGACCTCATGAGATTCATCCAGTTTTTGAGCGTCGCACTTATGCAAATCTCTATCCTGAACATATTTTATTCGACAAATCTTGGAATAATTGAAATAATAAAATAGATATACTAATTAAGTAGCATGATAGTAAAGTAGTTTAAAAAAACATTTCAATGATTATTTAAGTGATGCAAGAAAACTTATAAATAATGGATTTCATTAATGATTGTTTCTTTATCTGATTATAACAGACTATTTGATTAGTGATTGGTCTATTAAATATTCGCAACTCTGTATTCAGTACGAATATATTTATCGAAAGTTCAAGCAAACGATATTTTCATCATTTGTATAATTATTTCTCTTTATGAATAAAACTCTCCTCATTTATGAAAGCGTTACTGGATATTTTTCAGTCGTCACTTGATTGTTGAGAATCTATGACAACTAATTTATGATCACAAAACTTGCAGGCAGACACTTACACGCGTTACTAGTGATTATTCGCATTCTTGATGTGCTAATACTATTCCCAATGTTTTCATATGATTTTTAGAATAGAAACTGAGTTTTTCTCCCGTGATACATACGTAGAAAATGAAGAGTATTTATTCTAATGTAACACTAGGTATATAAATTGAAAATCAAATAAAATATATGTATATATAATGGTCGTCCTTCAGTTCTCTTGTGGCCCTAATTTTTTGATCCGTTTGATCAGGATGAATTTTAATTTAGAAATAGATGGAGAAAGCGAGAATATCCGGATTCCAATGGAAAGGAAAGTAGATATGATTGGATGTAATAAATACAACCCTTTGTGTATATTTCCTCGTGTATAAGTATGGTAATCAGATACACGAGCAAGACAACCAGAATGAACAAACAAGTTGACGAGTTTTTGAAAGATTGAAACATAGAGACCTCTTGCAGTAGTTATTATCGATATTTTCTCAACCCAGGTGAAATATTATATGTTTCGAGAATTTTTTCCACAGTTTTAGTCTGTTGAGAGATGATAAACAAATTTGGAAACTTCATCAGTAGGTTTTTAATCAAAATTTATGCATTCTTTACAATTGCCGAATCCATCTTGATATTGTACTGCTAAGCTTATGCTTATGCTGCACGATAGAATCTGGAATACAACGAGAGTATGCAATGTGCCTGCAGTTCAGATACATAAAAGCGAATGAGACGCAGGCTTTAGTACTTAAGCCACAATTGATATTCAATTCTATATTAACACTACCAAGACAAAACTACACACCATTCAGTGAATAATATCGTCTGATGAAATATACAACGAAGAACTACCTTTTCTCAATGAATGCTCATCTTTGATTAAAGCTCTAAAAAAAGATAAACGACGTTAGAAAATTTTGTATTTAGGGATCAGTCAAACCTCTATTGATTGTCCAACGAAATTTCAACGGGATAACTGTACAGCGACTTCCACTAGAACTTGTAAAGCGGCATCGTTCTTACAGTCAACCAGTTCCTCTAGAAGTAAGCCCAAATTCCATATTTTGTCTTGTTTTCAACCGAAATACGTGCACTTTCAGAGCTCCAACGATTTTCGATTGCAACCGAAGGCGGCGTTCAAGGGTGTACGCGTTGAGCCACTTAATCGAGTAGGTATAAATTATGATGAAGTATTCCTATGACCCACGTAACGTGATCTTCAGTGACAAATCGATTTAACATGAGAGAAATCATCACTTTATTTAGATTTCGCTGGAAAACGAATTCAATGGCACAAATGACGTTAGTCGTGCTCAATTTGGATCGATGAGCTATATGATCAATCACAATGTCCAATTTAACCCGGTTCCACCCACGAACTACTTGAATCAGCGTACCTTCGTCCCAGAATGTTGGGTATGTTTGTTTGACTTATATGAACAAGCATCATCGCATCTTCATTCCGAAAATTCATCGTCAAAACTATCCATCTAATTGAAGGTTCGGCTATCCCATGCAGATACTAATAAATAGATGGAGGAAATCCAAATTTATTTGANAACCATTTTCGGTTTACGAGTTTGTTACTATCGGAAACCTTTTAAAAATTTCTGATGGTAAAAAATGGGTTTCCGAGCTTTCGGAAACCCTTGAAACAGTTCCCGAGAGTAAGAAAAGGGTTTCCGAGCCTCGCAAACCTTTTTGCGTTGGTTTTCTGGGAAACGGTTATTTTTTAGAGAGTAGGGAAGAGAAGTACTCCTAGAGTGATATTGATCGTAGTGAAACTCGGAGAAAAAATAGAAAAAGAAAATGCTGAAAAGAAATACAGTGAACAGAGAGATGCTAATAAGATTAAATTGATTTTCATAACTCTCGATAAATACTGTTTTGCTATCTTAGCAATAGATATGCCACGTAAAACATCGAATCTCATTAGAAAACCTTCGATTTTAGTAGATATTCCGGTGAGTAACGATCAATAGGTAGTTAAATTAGATATGTGCGGGAAATGAAAATTTTCGCTTGGACTTTGAATTTTGTCGTCTCATTGCATCTGAATAAGTAGTTCTTATGTATTCCAATGGTTTACTTTTGTCGGATGTGGCCGATGATACCTTAGAGTGCTGCGTTTTTTTTCGATTTGTTTTCGGAACCTGAGCTAGTTGTCATTTTTACTGGGTATCGATTGTACATTGAAAACGTTCCCGTATTCGTTGAAGATTAAATATACTGATCAATGATCTCATTATCACACTACACTGTAAAAAAATAGGGCACATTGATATACCCTTTAAGGGTTTATGAAAATGCAACGTATAATAAACCCTTTTTCCGTTTATGAAATTTTTCATAAACCCTTCGAGGGTTTATCATCGTGTTTAAAATACCCTAAAGGGTTTATGAAAAATTTCATAAACGGAAAAAGGGTTTATTATACGTTGCATTTTCATAAACCCTTGAAGGGTATATCAATGTGCCCTTTTTTTTACAGTGTATGAACAACTGAATTTCGTCACTGAAAATTTCAGAAGTAATAAAGGGCTTCTTCTCCCGTGCAATCTTTTTCAATACTATCTACCTAGCTCTTAAAATCAATCCTTAGACAATGGGAAATCCATCATTATAATTAACCTTAGTATTCTTGATTCAAATGCTCAACCCACTGAAAATACATCATCCTAATTATTAATAGAAAAGGCAACCACTTTTCAGGATAACAGCTTCAAAATAGAAAAAGATAGACCAAATGCATTTCAATAGATGTAGAAAATGGTAGAAATGACATTTGCCACTTTATAGAATATGGATCGCAGATATTTCATAGTTAGAAACAGAATAACATAATAAATATGTTTATGATAATACCAATCAGATTTTTCATTGTAACGATATTGATATTGAATCATATAACTAGCAAAAACATTATACTTTGATGCATGGGCATTTATCACATAAAATATTACAATTATGAGCTATTCATGTGTTTGGTATATTTTTTAATGATTAAATAAAAAATATCTGAGCATATAACATCAACTTATAGGCATCAGAGAATACGAGTTCCACATTATGTCTTCACATGGCATCACGCTGACATGTTTTCTATATTTACAAGCTCATGTTTAATGCATATGAGATATTCGGAATCAGATACTAAATATCGAAACACTGTTAGCTCATGATACGTAGGGGAGGAACGCTACCTTAACGTTTTCATGTAACTGGCACCGAGTATCGGAAATTGCACGAACTCGGCAATTCGTAGTCGGTATTTGAAGTGAAAAAAAGGAAGTATTAAATTTTCCCTTTACTTCTCTACTAGTAACATTAGTTTGATAGCGTAGTACCGGATCCGTTGCTAATTACCTAGTAGCGTAACTATGTGGGAAGCGTATCTTCCCTTTCCTAGCATCGCTTCTCTTGAATCATCAAGGAAAGAAACGAAGAGCTGATAATTATTCATTCTAAAGATACTACGTCATCCACCAACAGAAAATGAAAGCCGTGAATAAAAAGAATGCGATAGTCACAAAGTTAGCTTCAAAGGCAAAAATTTTGAATTTCGGCAGATGAGTAGTCGTACTTTGCTGTGAAAACATGAAAGCTATACGTACATGGAACACAGTCGAAAATTTTGGAAGGATGGGTCAGAATCTATTTTTTTCAAGTCGGTTTTAGAAATCATTAATTAGCAAGTCTGATAACAGTGAAAACAGGTAGGGGTGGTCAGTTACTATTACTTTACTTTTTAAAGATAAATGATTAATTTATCTTTATTTTTTAAAAATAAATGAATCCTTTACTTTAAAAAAATAAAGATAAATGAATCATTTATTTTTAAAAAATAAAGGTAAATC